>JAAGNO010027487.1:131328-219608 GCA_033439905.1 Ceryle rudis
GATTAAAGTTATTAGAGAGTTATTATATATTATATTATATATAAATATATATAGTTTACAGTATACCGTTTATAGTGCTGTCTTCCTTCTGTGCGTTCCTACCCATTAAGCTGTGGAAACAGAGAGTTTACATATTGCCATCAGTGACAGTATTGTGACATTTATACAAGGAATGTAGATAGCCAAACCCAAACCTGTTTCTCTTGAAAATGAAATGCATGAACTGTGATGATACCTGAAAACATATGTTTGCAAGTCTGGAACTTTCCAGAGTTTCCTAAAAGGTAGGTAAAGTTAACCTTTGAAGTCTTTGTAGGACTGCCGTCCCGCTAGTCTCTTCTGTAAACCAGTTTGCACATTCATCTGTCTTTTTACTCTGTTTTAGGCTTACTGATGTGGTTAGAAATCACCTCCCTAACTTCTCCCTTTTCTAAGATATATACTGGAGATAATGGCCATCATTCCTCTACTTGACATTCCAGGTTAAATATACCAAATGTTCTGAACTCAATCCTCCCTCTAGTTTCAGGCAGTTTCTGGGGAGGACATTGATTTGATTAATTACCCATTTGCAGCAGAAATGTACTAGAAGTTGCTCAGGTGACCTCTAGATCATCTAATGGCTGGTGCATGGTAACTCTCCATCACAAGCAGAGTTTAGGCCTGTGCCAGTCTTGAGGTCCATAGTGTCAGAAGGAGGAACCAATTAGTATCTTGTATCCATATAATTTACTTTAAACCCAGCGCATTTTTTCTTAGGTGCTGCATTGTGAGATAGCATCCAAACATTTCTTAGTTCTTAATGTTTCATCCTCTTCTGTCTGAGTCACAGTGTCTGTATAACGACCAGGAAGCTCTCCATGTGCTGGGAGTGCTGTGCGATAGAAGACCTATGGGTTATATGTCACAGAGGATCCAGGAACCTCAGAACTGCCCATGTATTAATGATGCATTGTGATTAAGGCAATCCAGGCTTGTCTAACATAGCCCTCCTTCATTCAGCTTAAATTTATGTTAAATGCTTAGTAAGCCCCAGCAAAGAAGAACTTTGCTCTTATGCAGGGTGGTTGCAGTCTCTGCACTTCAGTACTAAAGCTATGGCAAGGAAGGGAAGGCTGCCCTGGTAATTCTAAGTGTATGCATTCTTTAGCTCTCTCCCGCTCACCAAGCCTTAAGCTTCTTGCCTAAAAATGCCCTTTACAAGAAAAAATCTATAGTACTGCAGAGCTGGCTGATTTGCTGGTGACCTGCCTGCAAGGGCTGCATTAGTCACTTGTCCTTTGAACATGAAAAGACAGACAGGTGGAGCCTGGAGTATTACTTGGTACAAAGCAAACATTTAAAAAGCACAAAGTTTCAGGTCCTTATTGGTAATGGAAAGTGCTATTTTCAAAAGTGCCATTTGACATTTAGAAGATTAACTGGTATTGACTTCCTGTGTGAGTTGGGCTCCTGAGTATCTGAGTCACTTTTGGAAACCTGAGTTGGCCATCTGTTTCACTTAGGTTTTGCAGTGCCAAGTGAAGCAATGCATAAATACTTTGAAGACTATAGTTTGTAGTACCTAAATTTAAAAAAGCAGTTATTTCAACAGTCTGACACCTATTGGAATTTTCAGAAGTTCTGGGGCCTCAAATTCCCACTGCCTGTGAGAAAGCAGATGTGTTTGAAAGCAATCAGAGTTTGAAAGGAATTTGTGCTTTTGAAAACCCCAGAGCTACCCCATCACTTTTGAAAGGAACTAAGGCACTTCCAGAAATTTCACCTGCATCCCAACCAGATGTCTGACAACAGAACCTGAAAACAAAAAGGATATCTTGAAACGGGGTAAAGAAGTGAAATGTGAAATGGTACCATATATAATAAGGATCTCCTATTGCAAATGTGCCTATTAGATTCTGAGGTGGTGTGTGGAGGACACACCTGAGACTGAAAACATGGGCATTTGGGGCACTGAGGAAGCAGTTTCAGTTACCAGTTCAAACTGAACGTGGTTAGGAAAGGTAGATGGCTAGCCCATCATAGCCCAGCGTAGAGAGAGTGCACCAGCTTGGCATGGGAGCGGTAGCAAAAATGATTTAGGAAGAACTTGGCATTAAGGAAAGAGCTCTGTTTTGAGCTCAAAAACAGAGAAGACAGAAGACTTGAGATTGAGGAGTAGAGGACATAAAAGAATTGGTGGTTTAGAAGTCTAGCTTAGGAAAAGTGCTAGCAACATCCACGAGATGCATGAGAGTCAGGGAGTAATGTGGGTCAAAGCAGGGGAAATGCAAAGAAGTAACTGTGCCATTCAAATAGAGAAAGTCAGAGAGAAGGTGGCAGGGACCTGCTCTGGAGCTGCCATGTGGAGCTGTGGGGGGGAAGCAGGGCTGTGCTGCACACACTCTGGGAGCAGTGCATTGCTCCTATGCTAACTGTCCAGGGTGCCCTGGCTGGTGTCCACACTGTCTGAGGCAGGAGGGGGAACAGCAAGCAGAGAGACAGCTGAAAATAGCCAAGTTAATGTGAAATCGATAGTCATGTTTGTTCTTGTTCCTTTCTAGTGTAAGCAGGTAACAGTCCTCATTCCCATCTTTCATTTTGTGCTATGTGACTTACCAGTAATAAACTCTTTCTTTAAGCTCAATAAGGATGTTCATAGAAACTTTTTATTGCACCTCCTTTGTTTTAACTGGAGTTCAACAGTTCCTTACTGCCACATTGTGAAACTGGGCCAAATAAACAGCAGAGTAGTCCCATCCATCACTGCTTTAATTTTGTGCCTTGAAGGAAATGACCAGTCTAGGGAAACAGCAGACAGGGCAGTTTGAGCAGCCATCTCTAAGCCATTTAACATCAGGGAATGAGAGCTCTTGGTGCCCCGGCCCATCTTCATAATGTTTCAATACCAGTTTTATTTGGGATGATCTCCATAACTTTCCAGGATTGTGTTGGAACATAGCAATCAACATACAGTTAATTGTAATAGATTAATAAAACCTACAAAGTGCAGTATCATCTTTAAACAAAAACTAGTGGTTTAAAAGGTATTTAAATGCTGAAAGTGGGAAATACTTCTTGAGAAAGAAAAATGGCAATGCACCCAATAAAGCCCTCACAGCTTCCCACAATAACACTTCTACCCATCACCTTTCCTTTTGAATTTGACAGTGAATTGGATGCTGCTGAAAAGTGGCTGTTTCAAGACCTTTGGAGACTGTAGAGAGTTTGTTGATCAACGACACATGGAACAGCAACAACTTCTTGCTGGTCCTCCCCTGTGCTATTCCTTGACCAGAAGGACATTAAAATCTGGAATTCTGTATCATTTTAAGCACTGCGGGTTTTGGGGTTTTTTTTTGTACTTGTAATGCTGGATGGAAACAGTTCTATTTTGACGCCCTTGCATTTTTGGATGACAAAAATTGAGTTGGCAGATTGCAGCCTGTGCTCACTCTTAGTCCTGGATCCAGATAACGTGGATACCAATTGCCAAGGTTTATTACAGTAACAAACCAGTGTAAGCCAGACAGAACGGTGGTCCGAGTCTACGTCTGGTTCATTTTACTGCACACATATTGTAGCAGTTTTTCCTGTTAACGTTTCCCACACCAGTCAGCTTGACCACATACAAAGTCTTTGACAGGTGTGATTGAGAGAGAATGTTACATCCATGCAGATATGGCTGTGGGTAGAAGTGTTACTGTGGGAAGCTGTGAGCGCTTTATTGGGTGCATTGCCATTTTTCTTTCTCAAGAAGTATTTCCCACTTTCAGCATTTGAAAACCTTTTAAACCACTAATTTTTGTTTAAAGATGATACTGCATTTTGTGTTTGGCTTTTTTAATCCATTATAATTAACTGTATCTTGATTGTTGCTAAAGAATTTAGAACAATGGAAAATGTTCAAGTTTATTCCTGCAGCTGCATCAGGAGGATATAAAAGCCTTTTGTTTGTGATTTCTTAGCTTCAACATGAATTAAACGTTCATTGCTCTTTCTGGATAAGACGGGACTGGACTGGTTAAGATGATAGTAGATACAAATAATTTTTAAGAGACTTGATTCCTACTATATAACCTCACTGATTTCCTTTATAACAATGTCAGAGTACTTAAAGCCTCACTCACACAGTAGGCAGAGCTCTGCAAAATCCTCAGGACTCAATTTAAACATGCACTTACTGTTTGTGTCCTCATTTCTCCTATGAACTCCTGTATGACCTTGGGCAAGTCACTTCATTTATCTGTTCCCCAGTTTGTTTATCATAAAATAGGCTAATAGTCCTGTACTCCCAAGAGCTATGCATAAAAGTTCTGTCCGAAAGCAGTAAGAGAAATATATTGCTATTGTGGTTGATTTTTTGTATCTATTTAAGCAACATGTCTTTATGGTTTTCTGCATCATATGAGTAGAGCCACTGAAGGCAGCAGGACTGTTTACATGTTGAAAGTGGTTTGCTGGACAATGGCCAGAAAATAGGGATGAACCTATAACTAGTAGATATTCCCCAAGGCATTAGCAGCAGGAATTACAGTTCAGGACCCTGTTAGGAGGGTTGATAGATACATAAATACTTGTCATCAGGATTTAAAGTCATTCAGGAGGCATAGTCTATTTTGCATGTAAACAAAATGTAGGTCTTGAGGGATTCTGTGTCTTGGCTAAATCTGCTCATGTATAAATCCTCTTTTTTAGGCTTTATATTTTGTAATCATTGTAATTTAAATTCAGCTCCAGTCCACAGGATTTGCACATTTTACCACCATTAAGGAAGTCAATAGGAGCTGTGCATCCCACTCACTGTAGCTGCCCTTCAATAATTAACTCTTTGACATCTCCTAAACCTGGAGTCAGGCACAGCAGCAGCACTTGAGACAGTCTTTGTGAGCATTTGGCCTGGGAATATGCATGAGAGGGACAATTAATTCAGCCGTTTTGTATTTGTCTTCTTACTTCTGTCTTCCTCTCTCTCCTGAGATACTAAGCTGCTGACTTGGTTGTTGCTGGGTAGGCATCCACTCCTGCAATTACCAGGTTGGCCCATCCCCTGTTGACTTCTGTGCCAGGAGATCAGACTGCCAGGCAGCATGTTCCTTGAAACCTTCGTTTGCTTCTGATGTTTATTTGGCATCCTTCCCATCATGCACATTTCATAGTATTAACCAGCTGCATGTGTTCTCCCAGCTAAACAAATTGTTCAGATCAGATTCGTCACTGAAACAAACTGAAACTGGGAGAATCATCCCCAGACGACAAAGCTTTTCACCAGAAAAATATTCCATTCTGCTATTATGCCTTTTTGTAGTTCCTTCAAGTGTTTTCATTTTATGTTGAGAAAGTTGTGGTTGCTTTGTAGTAAACAACTTTCCAGGAATGGCAAATGTTGCTTTGCTCCTTGAAAAGAGAAGACAGATGTTCCATAGAGTAAGAGAACAAAAGACCCAGGCTTTTACCAATTAGCCATGTTTCAATTTTTTTTCCTCTAGTTAAAAGTGTAGAATTGAAACCTGCGGGAGAGGGAGTGTTGAACATTATTTCACCACAATCATCCCTGCTAAGTATTATGATTGCAAGAAAGGGATCCTTAATTTCCCTGTTACACATTTTATTAACTCAGAGACATTTGGGGTTGGCTTTTTTCTTTCCTGGAAGAAATAGTAAAATTTGACAGGTAATTTTGTAAATGAAGATGCTAAACAGCTGTTGAAGATGATAATGTCTGAGTGGTTTTGTTGTTTCTTTGAAAACTTAGTTACACTGGTTTTAGATTAATTTTTCATTGTCTTCTGTTAAATGAGAATTGCTTACATGGCTGCTTCGAATGGAACCTTGATTGCTTTCCATCTACTGCCAAAACCATAAAAGACCAAAAAAAAAATCAAATGCATAAAAACATTTATGAGCAGTGATACAATAAATTCGTGCTATAGTGCATTTTAATTTGATAAATTCAAGCTTTGCTATGTAGCAGTTTGTGTTCAGGTGTGAGAGAGGTATATATATTAGCTGTTCAAATTCAATACTGTGTTAGAGTGGTGAAAGCCATTCTGGCTGCTATTGGGAGCTTTTCTTGTGGTATTATGAAATTTCCCAGAAGTCTGAAATGCAACCTGTTCGAAATGAAATTAAGTGTACTAATGGAAGAGCAAGTGCAAGGATAGTCTTGCAGCAAAGCCACAAATCAGGGTTTCAGAAGATGGAGCTTCCTTTTGCACATCACTCACAAATTTTCCACGTTACCTTTGTGTTACTTGGGAGGGTAGAAGGAAGGGGCAGCCCTTGCACTCCGGGCATAGTCATAATGGCTAGATCCAGTTTCTGGCTGCTGCAGGTAACTGGGTGTGATCTGGAACAAATCACTCTGTTTTCTCTGGGCCTCATTTTTCCATTTATAAATGGAACTAATAAACATCCTTTCTTGTTTGTTTTGTCTGTGTGGGCCACAACAGCTCCTGCTATATGAAACCATCTTCTACAATGTAATATACCACTTAGCACAATGGTGTGCCAGTATTCAGTGAAATACTGTAAAAAGAAAGAAAGGAAAATAATTTCAAAGAGTCTAAGCCATAATTCAGTCCTGCTTTGAAGTATGTTAGGGGCATTTAAAGCTTCTGCTGACTCTCTGCATATGGATGATTTCTTCCAAGATTAGTATTTGTTTGAGTCTGAGAAAGTGGTCAGGATCTATTGTTTACGAGCTGATGAACAATCAGACAAGTGTGAATGAAGGTCGTTTGTTTTGTTTGTTAGATCATACACTTAATAGCACCTGAGTCCTCCTGTGACCTTTTACAGAATTTTGTTTTGGCATAAAAGTCAGGAAATGCAGCTGGGAATTAAAATATTGATAAATATATTGCCAGGATTTAAACTGTAACTTAGACTTGCTGGAGAACAGATAGTTAGGCAGCCTTAATAATTTTTGAAACATTTCTCATTATGCAGTGCTTCATGTAAATACTTCTGAAAACGTTTCCAAATGCACATATTTTTTTTTTCCTTTGCAAGGCTTCACACTATGAAAAGCTTTTTCAGGAAGGGAAATCATTGCCTTTTTAACAAATTGATATTTCAAAGTTCACTGCAGAATCATTTTTTAGAGCCGCTTCACCCAACAAAAAGTTCAATTCAGACGTTTCAATACATTTTTAAGGAGCTCCTGGTTTTCTTCTATTGAGCCAATTCTCTTGACAGGCTTAATAGAAAGACAGGCAAGACAAATGACTTGTGTGAGATCATACAGTTAGTCCATGACCCCAGAAAGGGCTTTGACACAAACTCTTAACACTAGACCATGTGGTTCTTCCATAAACCAACAGCACACAGCTAACAGAGATGCCTGCTGCTCAACCCAGGGCCACTTACCAGAGCTTTGAAGTAGGGAGAGAGAAAGGGTCAGCAAGTGAGCAAGAGAATTTATCTGTAAGTAGACGATCTGATCTGAATCCCTTTTGGCAGTGTTCCCCTGGATGGAAAGGGCCCAGGTTGTGTGGTTAATATCAGAGGAGGTTGACGGTGTATCTTGGCTTGCTAAAGATAATGTAAATCTAATGTATAATTTGAGAACTGTGAATGGGGAAGGGAAGTAGGTGTAATTTAAGCTTGAGAAATACAGCCTGTGCAACATGTTTTCTTGCATCTCTATTACTTCCCACTGTATATATCTGTATACACACACACACAGCATTTCATTCACAAGTTCTTCAGCATTCTCAGTTCTTCAGCAGATGTTTTTGTGCTTGCCAGTAAATTACATCAGTGATTCCAGAAGCCTTTTATTTTGTCTGCTGTCGCATGTAGAACATGGAAGTGGTGTACACTAGCTCAATAGAGCCAGCCAAGATATTATCTGGTTTTGTTTTTTTTTTCTCTCCCCTTTCTCTGTCCATTTCACCAAAACATTTTCATTCTGTGAATCAGATTGTGAGCCAGAGGAATTAAATAAAAATCCACTGATGTCAGGAAGTAATGTCAATTTACACTACATGACATCTACTGAGGGTAAAGAGACAATCTCTGATAGCCTAGAGCACCTCATACTTCCCACTATTGCCTTAAACACAATTTTGTCTTTATATTTGAATACTTGGAGCTCAGTATTATTGTAAATCCCTTTTTCTATATTCGAAATGCTCCATCTGCTTTGGGAAACCCTTTAAATTAGTCATAAAGGCCAAGTCTCTTTATAGAAATAACTGGATAGCACAGACATCCTATC
Organism: Ceryle rudis; assembly: GCA_033439905.1. NCBI lineage: Eukaryota > Metazoa > Chordata > Aves > Coraciiformes > Cerylidae > Ceryle > Ceryle rudis. The sequence continues at coordinate 139,532 of JAAGNO010027487.1, forward strand.
TGCAAAAATAACAGCTAACTTCCTAGTGAAATGTAATTCTTGGAAGAGTTGGTAACGCTGCTGAAAATTATTAAGAAAATATTTGTGCATTTTCAAAAATCTTTTAGGTTGAATGTCATGTAGATATGAGCATGGTTAGAATGTATAACAGACTCAGAAGACAGTCCCATCCAGAATACATTAACCTCTTTCTTACTGGTACAAATTGTATATTCTGCAGTCAGCATCAGTAGGATATTGGCAGTGCATGTGACCCCTTTTTGGTGGTTCTTTATGTATCATATTGGCTTAGCACTGCTCCCTCAAGAGAGCAGCAGAGTTGAACACCCCTGGAAATTCAACTCTTAACGTCAGATTGCCCTACAGAGATTTTTATCTCTGCATTAACTGGAATTTAAAATCTCTAGAAGTGAAAGTGTTTGGATTTGTTCAGTTATTTCAGCATGAATTCCACTGAACCAGCAACACCTGCATTTCTGTTGTGATCTCAAGGCACTGTATTGATCAGGGTATTTCAGGGAGCCTGAACGATTCAGGTCAGCTAATGATTCAGGTCACTTCAGCTACAACTATTATTTTATGACAAGAAAAAAAATAGGGCACAAACACATGTACGTTTCTCATGGCCAGGCATGTACAATCACTCAGCCATGTACATTCCTGAAATCTGTGTCCGTTGAAAGAATCCCTATACAAAGGAAGGGTTACTGTAGTCCAGTCCTTTGCAGCCTGATATTGAATAATCTGCTAAGTGATGCTAAAGCATCGAGTTTGTCCTGGGTGAAGGTAAAAACAAAGTTGCAGAACAGAGGAGAATCAGACTGTGACCCCAGTTCATTGAATTAAGGGGAGGAGAGGGACAGCAAAAGGGAAACCCATCTCATATGCAGTGCAGCCCGGTCATCTCTGGTAGCGGAGTATTACAGCTGGTGGAATATTCAATAGCAGCCTATAAGCAGCTCTCTGCTGGTGGAAAAGGTCATCTCTTGGTTTGCCTTGGGCATCAGAAAATACTTTGAAATTGCCCTGGCTTCTCTAAGCTGACAGTGCTGCTGGAGAGAGCACCTGAGGGTACAAGAGAGGTGACAATGGAACAGTGGCCCCACTCCCATCAAAATCAAAAGCAGAACACCAGTTGACTTTAGTGAAAATAAGGTCAAGACCAAAGTGTCGCATGTAACGTATTTCAGTCTTGTCATCATACTGATTTTTCAGGCACAGAATGGTTAGCAGTATTCACTGTACAGCTTCAAGAGTTTTGAGAGATGTTGACACAAATTTTAATAGATGGATCATTTCCTGCAGATTATAGTTTCTGTATTTAAAGAAAAAGCATCACATGTTGAGGGGAATAATGATGTGTCTGTGATTCACTCCTTTTATGATCTTGTTCTGAAGGGGATGCATCTGACAGATTGATAACCCAGGGAAATCAAAATACACTAAGGACCTGTAGCTGGGGAGAGGCCAGAAGGGGAAAACTCCTTCATGTTCATGCTGGGATTTCCCAAACCACCAGGTCTAGCTGACTGTCATCCTTCCCCCTTTTTAACCTTTTTATGCTATTGCTCCTGCAAGGCTGCTTGGTCAAATAGGAATCTGTGACAATGGTCTTGGATTTTCTCTACATACAGCTCTAGGTGCCTTTTCCCATTGGCGGTTTGGATGAGAGTGTAGCACAGCTTGGGCTGACAGACACCTAACGGTTGTCTTTAAGAATTGTCTCATCTCAGCTGACACAGCTGCGGAGTCAGTTCTGCTGCTGTTCTCATACGGGAGCAATTACCAAGTATAAGAAGATTTCTGAACATACAGATGAAGGTGTAGATGCGGCTGAATTACTCCAGTTAACAGGATGCTGAGACGAACTACTGGGGCTCAGCTGAGCACTGGTACTTTGGCAGTCCACAGAAACATGGCTGTTTGCACTCGTATGAGCAGGCCTTCTGACCTGGGCTTAAAGAAGAAATTGTTAAAGTTATCTGTAATTTTTGAAGTGTCTTCTGGCATCAAGCTTTTGCTTCCTGTAAAAGTAATAGAGGCAGCTTTCTGGGGGGCACACTGGACCAAGAGATGGCTCATACACAAATTGATAGGATTTGAGTTCTAGAGATTTAGTAAGATCCCTAGCAAGTAATTACTACTGATCCAAAAGGAAATCTTGGTTATAAAATGAAGGAAACTTTTAATGTATGAAACTCACACCATTTCAGCCCATCTGTAGTGTAAAGTTCCAAGTGGGATGTGGGCAGTTCTTTGAAAATAAACTTCAGCCTTAGAAACTGGTAAAGAACCTGAGCATGTGGCATTCTCACCCCTGCAAATCTGAGCAAGCTGCATCACCTCCTTCAAGTACCTTCCAGGAGAAGAGGACTGTGAATCTGATAATATACATTTGTGTGAGGATTTCCCTGTAGGATTGATTTTCTATTCTTTTCCTGTTCAATTTGCACTTAGAGAGAAGATAATCCTTAATTTTACTTTGGAAATTAAACTAATTTGACTTACTTGTCTCCTGGTTAGATTGAAGCCGCAGAAGGAAGCCTGTCTGTGACTCAGGAGTGAGTCAGCAGATGTTTTTCTTGTCGCCGGTTTTGGCACTCAGAGTTTAACTCTGATACATGGATTTGGTAGGACAAATTCATACAGTGGTGAATTTCACCCCATGTAGCTGCAAATCACTAATTTCCACTACTGCTTCCCAGACAGCTATTTCAGACCTGTGCTGCCTTCAGCCTGCTGATGACAGATTATGATTTCATAAGAAATAGTGTTATCACAGGAGAGTTCTCTTAAACTGGTGTTCCTCATGAACATGGTTACTGCTGCTTTTTTGGGCTCTTTCTCATCTCACAAGTACCGCACCACTCTAATGCCATATGCATACGCTGTGTTTGCAGAGGAGCTTTTGCTATTGGCTGTGCATTTTTTCAGAGCCTTGGAAAGCTGGACTTTCATCAATCTAATTCCACCTGCCTGATCAAGCAAAGTGTTAAAAGTCAGTGAAGAGCAGGAGTGGTGACTAATATTATTGAAGATTTCAATAACAAAGGGAAGGCTTGTTCCTTAGAATCTTTTTTCCTTCTTTTTTTACAGTGTCCCCTAAATGTCATTTGGATAATTACACAGAAACCTATTTTGATTCACCTAGTGCAGAAAGAAGGGTATAAAAATGCAGTAATGATTGCTTGGAAAAAAATCACAGTAGATTTTTAAGTCTTTGCTTTGGGCTGTGAGACAAATATATAACTATATGGTGCATAGAGAGATTCTCTGCTAGGTTCTTGTTTATTACTTTCTGCAATAAAACCTTGCTGTTGTTTAAAGAGTATCCTGCTATCATGCAGCCTGTGTCCCCTCTGGCACTCCTACACTCTTTCTGGCGGTCAAGTTAAAATAGAAAAATTTTCCTAGCAATGGAAAATCACCTCTGTAAAACAAGACATCTCTCAAAAGCCTCATCAAATCCATTTCGTTATCTTGCTTTGAATTGGGGCCTGGTTTAGTGGATTTGAAACTGAGACTTCGCAAAAAATTAGAAGTAGCTAATTTCTAATTGAGGAACCGGGAGGAAAAAAACAGGTTGGGACAGAACCAGGTGTGTCAGAGCCATCACTTCAGAGTTGCTCTTGGAGTTTATCTGTAAGTGTTTTGTCAGTTGAGTAGGCTCTTGCTTTTCTCACAGGCCATTTAACATTAGGATCGTGTCTCCTTCATTTGTCTTCTTGAAATATTGAGGACACATTGCTCTTCATGTGCCTGACAGTCAGACAGGAACGTCTGCACTCTACCTGAAAACTGATGTCTGCTATCAGGTCTTAGAAGAAACATTTTAGCTTCAAGTACAAATATTCAGTCGTCGTCCAATGAAATCTTTAAAAAGTAGCTGGCATCTCCTAGAAACTTTGATGAACATTTTACTTAAGAACAGTTTTTCTACTATAGCAATATCTTCTGTATTTTCCTGATTTTTCATTCCATTACACGGAAGTGTCAGATATGACTGCCAAGAAACTAAGATTCTTTTCTCCAAGCAAATGTGCTGAGTCTAGACCTGAAGTCTCCATCCTGCTGGTGACAATATCTTCATTAGTAATACAGACTGACTTTTGGTTTTTAACTTCACCCTAACACTGAACTGCTTTTGTCCCACAACTGAATTTTTTTCTCCAAATGAATATTTTTTACTGTGAAAATTACAACTTGCTTGAGGAAAGCAGAACATTGAAAACTTTCTAGATAGAAACTCTGATTATTGCAATTGTAACGCAACATTACAATATTGCAGTGGGGGAGAAGTCAATGATAAATACATATAGTACCCTTAATACAAGTAGACACAAGGAGAAAGAAGAACGTAAATCTCCAGAAATGAAGGGGTGAACTTGCTAGGGAGATGCTGAATTATGCAGAAATCCAAACACAGATAGTTGGTGTAATCTCAAATCCATCAGCCTTGACAGTATCCTTTTAAATGACTCCTTAAAAATGTTAATTGCACATCATAGCCACTTCAGCAATGACATTTCTGCCATTGAATGTCATGGGGACATTTTTCCTTCTATTATCCTTGAACAGGAGAAGTGAACTGCTGGAGTTAGCCACCAAATAACTTTATCATGAAATGTAATGGCTCTACTGCCAATATTTATGTTGGTTCTATTTTTAATAAGGTTCTTTTTAAATTTCCAGTGACTGAGAGCTATGGACAGTATTAGGAAGGCAGCGTTGTTAAGCTTTGCTTTATGAACTGTAAAATAAAGGTTTGTGCATCAGACTTCAGAACTACAGATCCTGAAAGCCCTGGGGTCCATGATTTTTGTAAATTTGAATAAGATCTGGTTTGTAACTGCAGACTGAAAAAGTTGGTCATACTTTTATTTAATTTCCCCAGGATATTGACTAGTATCAGCTCTCCCCATCATGCATTTTTGTTTTAAACATGCAGATAGAAGGGGAAGGGAAAAAGAAAGGAAAGACTGACAGAGAATAATGGAAAGGGAAAATGGACTAAAACATCCCAGCATCCACTGCTGGCTTTTTAGCATTTTCCACTGTGAACACAAACCAGAGACTCTTTGTCTAAGATGGCTCCTGCAGCTTCATCTCCTTCTTCACCCCTTCAAGGGTAGGGAAAAGATAGAGAGAAAAAAATAAAACTTCCTTTTTTTTTTTATTGCTGTCTAACCTATATTGCCTCTAACTTACTTTAGGAATTTCTCTCCTTATGATGGGGTGTTTGGATGTTACTCAGTGTCAGATGCACTGCCTTTCTAGTCTTGAAGTCTAGAGTTCCTTGTCTAATGCCAGTGTGCACTTTGTCCTACACTTTTTTGGGTTGGGTTTTTTTGCTTTTGTAACTTTTGAGGACAGATTTTGTAAACACCATGCATAATGTACATGGAGGGGTATTAAATGTGTGTTCTTCCTGGATATTTTTTTTTATGGTCACCATGGCCAGTCTGATGATGCCAAAATAGTGAATGGAGGGATGGAAGGCTTCATGTGAGCCACACTTTCAAAACCCCCTGCCCTCCTGTCCTTCACACTTCTCTAGGCACAGCCTTGGTTTTCCAGTGCTTGTCACTGTTTTAAACTATAAACTCTCAATACACTGCAGCAAAGCAATTTAAAAGATGCTAAGATGTTCCTTTGCAAGTTTGACCTTGCAAGATCATCCCGTGTAACTGCAGTTTACAGAGAAAGAACAAAATTTTGTTACTCAGCATTGTGATGATAACTTTTGGAGATAAGTATTTAGAGTGGTGTAGTCTTTACAGTTACGCAGGATACTGTCCTAAAAGCGTAAGTATACCTGCAAATAATCAGTAGATCCAAACTAGACCACTATACATGACTCGGCTCTCCTGTTGCTTTTCACCTATGTCATTCCCATAATATTTATTCTGCTGTTACTGCTGAAGACCGTCTTTTCCTTACACTAGTTTGGGTTTCTGCTTTACCCTGATTGTATTTTACTTTAGCATAGTAAAGACCATGTGAGCATCATACAACATAAAAAAGATTTTATGAGAAAGAGTAGGATTGAAAGATATCTGTATATATACATGTATTCTACAAATACAAATACGGGAAATAATACAGTCTGAGACAGGACGTAGGACCTGAGACTGGGTAAAAGGAATATATTCCTGCTGCAGACTGCTCCTTAGTGAAACTTGCAAAAATACATTGACTTTCTAGAAATAAAACTACTTCTCCACCTTCCCCTGGCTGATATTCTCTAGCTCTAGAATGTACACAGTATTTTTCAATTCCCTGCAGCTTCTAGTCCAAGGGACTTCATACAAACTGACTTTGCTCTGTGATGAAATTGCAGCTGTTGAGCTTATTTCTCAAAGGATGCAGCCCATTTCAAGTTCTTTTACTTGCTATTCACAGACACCTACAAAAGCTCTTCAGCTAAATTGCAGGTCTCTTGCACCAACCAGTTGCTGATCATTGCTTTTGAACTGAAAAATCCCTTTGCCTTCTTTGTGTACTCAAACTTGAAAAGCTGTAATTGTGCCCAAATGGAATGTAGGGGAGAGCATGGGGCTGTCACCCACAAGCTCGACTTTTCATTGCCCCATGAACTTCGTTCATGACCAGCAAGTTTGAAAAACTAGTTTAGTTCACCTTTGGGTTATTTTCTTCATTGTTTCGCTATAATATTCAACACTTATTTACATGTTTGTTTCTTTCTTTCCCTTTACTATGCGGTTAGATATGTGCTTTCTTTACACCCATTGCCTCTACAAAATGCAGATATTTTATCAACTTTATATGCCTGGCGAATGATTAACTTCTAGGTGGTTTTCCTGTAGGCAAGTGCAACTACCCTGTTGAAAAGAAATGGGGATCTTTATGCACAAATATTTTTTGAGTTTCGAGCATAACTCAGAAGCAGATTTGCTAGCAGAGCAGTTAAAAAAAAAATAAAGACAGAAATCCCACAATAAAAAATACAGGAACTGAATCCAAAGACACCAGACTTGTAAGTTAGGTGTGCATGTCACACATCTGAGTTACATGTAAATGCGATATGTCTTGTCACCAGATTCATAATGCAGTTTCATCTTCAATTTGCTTCAAAACAGGTGCAAATTCCTGATACACTTATATCTCCACGTGCGATACCTGGAGGATGTTACGCATAGCAATCAGCAGTGAGGCTGCATCCCTTCCTTTGATCAACGTGTCATGTGAGGGCATAACATACCACAAGTGTCTGGTACAGTCCAGTACCAGTAACCGGTTACTACAGAAATCAGCTGGTCATTTCCACAGCAACTGACACGTCTTGACTGTTTAGGGCTATCCCAGTAACCAGACCCTTCTACATCTGTGTGCCATTTTGATCCTATTTTCAAAACCTCATTGCTAATAGTGTGTACCTTGATTTTTTTTTCTATATCCTGCTGGAGAATACCAGTTTGGCACCTGGGAGTGTATGCTCAAGATATTGGTCACTTGAGTCATGCTGCATTGTAGTTTCTACAAGTAGGGCTTGGTAAGAATGACAGACACAAGCTGAGACTGAGAGGAGGCTGAGTCTGTCCAACTCATCAACAGATTTAATAAACAGAGTACTTTGTTCTGTATCAACTCCAGGGGTATTATTGCTTATAAATTTAATAAACCATGCATGCAAGATATCTGTAATCAGAAAATCAGTTATATAGGCTGTTTTTTCACAGGTGTTTTCCTGTTTCTGAGTATGTTTCCCTGGCTGGTCCCGAACTATTAAAGTAAGCAACTAAAAGTAAATGATAAAACATGCTTTTGTGTATTCCATCTCATCTTGATGCTTTTAGCAAGCTGAAGGAGCCATATAATCTAATGCTGATGGTTGGAATGATTCTGACTTCCTTCTCCATTTAAAAGCACTGAGTTTGGATTGAATCTCTGAAAATCTCCACTCAGGGTCTCCTTTCCAGTGATGTCCCTTAGAAGATGTTCAGTGCTTACACATTTGCTGTCTCCAGAAGAGGAAAATACTGCTTACTTAGAGTGATGCTGGAGAGATTCCAGTGCTGAATGAATACTAAGTAGAAAATGTCCTTCTCAGAGGCAGGAAGAGATGATGAATCACTGTGAAAGCTTATTTCTTGACCAATCTGCCTATATATTTTGTTATCTGAAATTATAATGAAGACATTAGCAGGCCAGTATCTTGTGCAAACTGAATGGAAAGTGAAATAAAGGTGAGAGATGATGTTAGCTCAGTACTGAGATTTGCATGTAGCCTTTACAGGATGACACCAGTCTGAGGCAGAGGGTCTCATGTCTGCTTCCTTTGGGAAAAAGGGAAAAAATCAATCTCATCTACCTTGTGCCTGGATGTGGTGTAGTATCAGAGAAGACTAATGAGTCTACTATCTTGACTGCAGCATTTATTGGTGATTAGTGACTATCAAGAAATGCTCTGCATAGAAGGAAGAAATTAGTGAGTTTATTGTGATCCCCAGTCAGGTCTCCCTCCTTTAGGGACTGTCTCATTCAGCTTTCAGCCTGTCCAAGAGAGGAGCATTTCTGTTCTCTAACTGGCTGTTTGTTCTAGGATAGCAGTTAACATCACTGAGATTATCCTCTGTGGGCAAGGCTTGTACAGAGAAGTCAGACAGACACCGCACACTCAGGTTTTTTTGAGTCTAGAAGAAAAAATTATTATTCACCTTGTTCAACCAGGAAATAAAGGCACAGAAGGATCACACCCCAGGCTCTGTCTACTCTGTACCACCCAGACAGTGCATATGTTGTCAGCTAAGGATTTCCCTTGCAAGTGGGAACGCTCAGCATAATACAGCAGTTGAACCATGAGTGTCTCCTGTTTCCTACACAGCATGTGGTTGAATGCAGCTGAGATCCTGAGACTCAGGACCAATGTGATAAAGGTGCCATATTCAGGTGCCTAAAGTAGCAGACAGAGAACAGAGGTTTTTTAAAGCTCCATGATGCATAATTCCTATTGATTTTTTTTTTTTTAGCTGTAAGGATCTGTGTCTTCATATCTTGCCTGAGGTCATTAAAGGATGCTGTAGAAGAGCTGGGAAGTGAAATGAGATTTCCTGTCTCAATCCAATACCTTAATCAAACAGCTATGTTTTATATCATGGTTTATGACAAGAAAGCTAAGAAACCTTATTAACTAATCTAACTCTCATCTGGACTGTATGAAGAAATCAAGTACAGCATTATATCATCCTTTTGAAGATATACATGTATATTATGTTGCTCAAGAATTTGCTAAGTTCTACCTCAGATATTTTCCTTTGAAGATGTTCATAATACTTTTAATGTGGTAGTTTTCCATGAAATTATGTCCTCCCTATCTGTTAATTGCCAAAATAGATCATCCTTTTCTTCCTCCTCTGCTGGTTTTTATGGTTTAAAGATGAAAGCTAGGCTAATATTGCAAAATAAGACATTTAAATTGCATTTTGTCTCCAGTAGCTGGCATTCTTTAATTACTACATCCTTTTCACAGGTTTTTCAAAGGGATTAACTTTGTTACAGTTCTTATTAAGGACTTACTGAAAGAGAGTTATATGAAGCATTTGTAGTCCATTTGATCAAGTGTTTCAGAAGGGAAATGGATGGCTTAAGGACCCAATGGTGGATATTACAGCATTTAGTTCACAGGTGACTGATTCAAAGCTACCTGGGTTGCTAACAACCAACTCTTTGTTAGCATCCAGTGCTATGTAAGTGCCTGGATGTGTAAAGAGCTGCCCATGTGATTTCATCATCTTTAAAGTCATCATCCGTCCTGCTTTCCAGATCAGGTTCTAACCTTTGCGTTTTGTTAATTTTTCTTAAAATGCTGTGATTCATCCTGATCTGAGGGTGTGTCCATTGAAGATGGCCCAGTTATCAAGTGTAGTCAGGAAAAAGTGCAGGAGGAGCAAGAAATTGAAAATAGCAGGAGTAGAGGAACATATCTCCTGTACCCCACTATAGTCTTTTGGTGTATACATCTAAGTGGGCTGAAGTACACGTTGCTCTGGGGTCCAGTTTGACAGTTGGCTTTTGATGAGATGTTGTACATGGTAGTAACAGATTTCAATGCATTCATTTTAGTGAAGAGTAAGATGTGCAATGTAACTGAGGGATAATGGGGTTTGTACCCTTTTCAATTTTTTATGTCATTTAGCAAGTGCTGATCTTGCATTAAGTTGTCACTGTCAAACTGGGTAGCATTAAAGAGGAAAAGAGTTGCTAAATTTTCGGTAGGTCGAAGCATTCTCAGTTCCCTAGGCACTTTCAGTAAAAATCTGTTGGAATAACGGATGGCTAAAAAATGTTTTTAATCTAGGCTTTTTAAAATTTCTCTTTTGAGAGTCACTGTAATAAATCGAAATTATTGATTTAGCCTGTAGCAGTCCTAAGATTCACTCATTTAAGAGCCGAAACTGCTCTATTACTCAGAGCAATAACCCAGCACTTTATAATCTCTCATCAGAGAGTCTTGGTCCACACACGTAGACACGCATTCAACAAAGATTTCCGTTTGTTTATGGGTCTTACATCAACTGAGATCTCTGCACTGCTTTTCTTAGCAATTATCTGCTTCCTTCTCCCACTGCACCCTGTGAAAGCCTTTGCAGCACTGGGCCTGTGGTTCACGAATTGTGGGCTCAGCTGAGCTCTGGCCATAAATGACCTGTACAAGCTGGTTCAGCATTGATAAGTTTAACATCATCTCACCTCTTACTAGACCTCTACAGAGAACCTGGTTTGCATTCTAGCATCTGTGGTATTACCCCCATTGTGAGTCTATCCATGTGGGCTGTGTGTATGTGATACCATGTTTTAAATCCCCTGTGTTGAAGAAAGGGTTAAGTACAGTTTTTGATACAGCCAGTCCTGGGTATCCGTATCAGAAAAACCTCCTTCCAAGGGTAAATATTTCTCAGGGCACTGAAGGTCAGTGATCAATAAATATGTGCAAAGGAATGCTTAATACCATACTCAAAAATACTTTACAATCCTGGTTAGGTTAACACTAGCTTATATCAGAAGTGTGTGTTCTGTCCATCTAGTTGGCAAGAGTTGGTGAAATCTCTGGCATTTTCTCCCTGTGTCACTTCTGTTTTGTCTTTTATGCATTTTTTATTATCTTTCCATTAACCAAATACTTCTATTTCACCTTCTTTTTCTAAAACTGTGCTCTTCAGAAGCATTCACACAGCTCTGGAGCATAGTTCCTCCTCGTTCTCCTGGGACAGTAATTTACTGCTAGCCTATGCCAGTAGTAAATTACTAACCTCATCACTAAATTGCTGGCTCAGCTGCTGCAACCAATAAGTAACACCTAATCATTGCCCATCTGCTCCAGCGAAAGAGTACCTACAGGTTCAGTGCTTCTCACTGTGCCTGTGTGCTCAGACCCAGAGCTGGAGTGGCTGCTTAGCAGATCAAAGGGAGTCCTTACTCCCTTGTGCAAGCACGTGGTCCAGCCTAGCCCCAGATGATTAGCATATTTGTAAATTAAAATAAATCTAAGGCGTGAACTGGCCCAGGGGAGCTCTCAGTCCAATCAAATTAGACTCATATATCCACCCCAGAGCAATTCCTTAGAAGCCCTGCCTTCATGAAGCTTCATTTGTAATCACTGTGTGCTGTGTACTTTAGAAAAGTTTTATAATTACTTGCTGTTCCGGCTGCTGAGCAGTTCTAAGTGTTAGATATTAAGGAATTGCTGTTTCAGTCAGTGAACAAGCTCTGAACATTAAATGTGCTTCATGAGAAGTTTTTTTCTCACCCATTACACATCTCTGAAGGCTTTTTTTTTTTTCAAGTGGATGCTTTCCCAGCTGTTGATCATCTCTGTTTCTTCTGTACGAAGAGAGAAGGAGGGAACTGATGATAGTGTGACATTGTATAAAGGCTTTATCTCTGTGGAGGGAGATGGGTGTGTTTCTCACAAATGCAAGCATTGAAATAATTGTGCAGGTCATCCTGAGAAAGTGCAATAAAACCTTTATGTTATACCATGCATTTTTTTGGACATTTTTGTGTCGTGTATATTATAGAAGAAATATTTTAGCAATGTTTTACAGAATTATCTAGAAGAATTTGGGTACCATTTTTATATTTCCCCACCACTAGAGCTTGATACCTTGGGAAGAAACATCCTATCGTAGTCACGGGTCAAGAAGATACTTGGCTGAAATAGCTTAATGAGTGGTGCCAAGTGCTGGGTGAGAACTGGAAATCCTAATTAAGTAGTTGGTTTTGAGGCAGTTTTGTAAATGGTGAGAGCAGTGATTTCTTCCAATCAGTTATCAAAAATATGCCTCATGTCCAGAATGATGTTGAAATTTAAGATGCGTACACTGAAGACACTATAGGATCAAGTGCAGTGGTTCCCGTTTCCATCGATATCAGAGTGATGGTCCAGTGGTTAGCAAGAGATTTGGAAAATCCTGTCCCAGTCTTCCATATGAACCTGTGTGTGTCACATAGCCTCTTCTTCAGTCCGCAGGTGTAAAATTGTGATAGCTGTGTCTAGAGTGGAATGGAGAAGAAATTTAGGAGTATATGACTCTCAAGCCCCACTGCAACAGATGGTATATAAATAGAGCATGGACAGGAAGTCCCTCATTTTAGTCCTAGAAGATCACACAGCGGCAGATGTAATTGTCAGTGGTGGAAGAATGATTCTTGTAATTCTACATTTGGGAGGAAGGAAGTTGGTTTATGTCAGACTCATTTATGGTGGAGTTTAGTGCTTCTTAGAGATACAGGCTGAGTTTTTGTGGCTCCACTGAAGATAATAGTACTGAGAACTCAATGGAAGCAATAGCAGCCGAGTGTGGTTTAGATTACAGTTGTGCAGTTTGACATGTAGTTCTCCAAATGTGTGCGTGTGCATAACAGATGAGAAAATGTTGAAATTTTCTTTGATTGCGATAATCAAAGCCATAGAACATCACGGACTTAAAATGTAAATCCAAAAGATGTACCAGAGTCCTCTGCATATTATTAGGTTGGAATAAAAGAAGAATCCCATACATGTATGAAATATGGAATAGGAATACTGAGACAGTAACTTAAACTGTATTTGCACTGAGAGTTGACTGTCCTTGCTTGTCTGCAACATGATCCATGGAGAACTTCCCGAATATGTCTACATGTGTGCATGCTATCCATAGCCAGGCCAAACTAATTTTAATGCTGCAGGTGTCTCAAGAGTCGTGTAGAAAATACATGTTTGCTTCATACTTGCCTGTTTTCAATCACAGGACATCCTTCCAAGGGTGTGCGGCTGCCTGGCTATGGCCACCTACAGCAGGCTGGGGGTATCTACGCTGCAGTTCTATGTTCTGTGAAATGCTGCATAGAAACAGGGTGACAAAAGATTTTGTTTCTGGTATTTCCCCTGGGTAGCTCAAAGCCAGACTCAAGTGTGTGCTGCAGGTAAACAGTATGGGCAGCTCATGAGCAGGATACCAGGTAACTCTTAGGAATTGTCTGAAGGACCAGAGCAAATGAGGTGGTGTGAATCCAGAGCAGGGAGCAAGAAGAAGATGATCAGCCCTTACCTCAGTTGGTGCATCAAGAATCAGTGGGCTGGCTGGATATGAGCTCTTTCCCACCTACAGTTCCCCCCCTAGAGCTCTCTGACCCTGCCAGTAGAGTTGTGGGGCTTTTGTTGTAAAGCTACACATTTAACATCTGCTCAAAGGCCATTTAGAGAAGTGTCGGCTTCTTGATCAGGAAGATTTTCCTGACATATATTATCTCTTAGAACAGCTTTGATGTGTGCAAAAATTTATTCTCTATTTAGTGTAAGTGAAAGCACTGAGATAGTCAATCACATGTAAAAACTTTTTCTCTGTCAGTTACTAAGCATCACATCTAGAAATGGTGAAAATAATGGCATTTCAGGTGTCATTAATCTAAGGCATAATGGTGCCTTTAACAGCTAAATGAATGCTGTAGCTCAGGTGATTCAGGTATCTTTGCATATAATAATGCTTTCAAATAAATTGCAAAGTTCAATCCAGTATGTATTCATTTTGAGATGTCCCAGAAGTGTGTAAACTACAGTTATCGCGGTTGCCTTGTATTTACAAGCTGTAAGATTTATTTAGTAGGAACTCTTCAAATGGGAATAGGCTAGTCTTGAGTTATGAATTGCTAAACCCATCCATCTATTGCATTACTCCACAAAATCACTCTTTAAATGCATGGAGGAAGTATACCACTGCTGCAAAAGTGTTACGATGCCTTGCCTTTGATACAGCAAGAAAACAGCAAGGAAATAAACTGAAAGCGTTAGGCAGTATTAAGCCTTTTCTGAGTAAGCCATCCAAATGAAAACCACTAATCAAAATAATAATTATCAGAGGAGTGCATTTGCTTTCAAAGTAATCATGCAAAGTAAAGCACAGAATGTGTCTTAAGTAATAAAAAATGGTGATTTCTGTTCAGAGGTAAAAAGAAAGTCTAGCACATGAGAATGTAAGTGCTTTGTACATGATCAGTTCTTGATGGATTTTCTCAGAAATGGGCCTTCGTGTATTGTACATAAAAAAAGAGGAGAAATTGAAGCTGTTATGTGATGAATGCCTCTGAAGGTGTGATGAAGCTGGGACTGGGTTACCGAAGCTAGGAAGATGCCTGTCTTTCTCTTCACTTTAAAACTACTACAGCATAGGGTTAGGTTGAACTAATATTCCATGAAATATTAAGGCTTTCTACACTGTGGAAAGACATTTGGAAAGTTCCAGAAAAGTTAATGTATAATTTCTGATGTAAATATTTTTTTCTTCTTCTTTTAATTAAACTAGCAGATAGTCCAGCAAATTTTTTTCATATATTCTTTTTATTTCTGAGGTAAGTGAAGGAATTTAATGTGAGGGAAATAATTTCAGCATGTCTTGTCATATTTGTTTTTCAAATTATCTTATACCTCCTGACTTTATAGTATATTTTACCTGCCATGGCTTTGTTCTTTCTATTTGGTCTCAGCTGCATGGGTTTTTAATTTCCAGAGCCTACTTCTAAGTTTAGACAAATCTTGTAATTTTGCCATTTAGTCATGTTAATTTTCTTAACGGCTTCCAAGCTGCACGTATAAGCTTCAGTTACAGCGAGTGTCATTGCTAAAGATTTATGTGATTTTGATGGCCAAGTAGAATGAATCTTGCTTTTCTTTTTGGCTAGGCTGATTCTGGGCTCTTCAGCCTTCACGAGCCACACTGGACTTAACTTTGGTTGATCAGGGTCAAATCCATCTTGCAGTAGGGTTGAGTCCTACCTGCAAAACCATAAAAACCATGTAATGGAATAAGTCTATTTTGCTTTCATCAGATGCAATATGCTGGATTTTATCTCTCCACCTAGTGTTCATAGTATGACCCATTTTGAATAATTCCAGTTTGTATGCTTTGAAGAAGTTGTAGATTGGAAAAGGCCTGATGTTATATCTGCATACAAATAGCTGCATTTTCCAGTAGCTAATATGATTCACTTCATTTGCCTTCAGTGAAAGTAATAGCTTTTCCCTTTCCCTGTTTTCCTCTTTTCAGAAGTAACAGTTTATTCAATGAGGTCGTGCAGCTGAACTTTGAAATAGCCAGTTTCAGCAGCCTTTCTGGAACGCAGCCAATCACCTGGCAGGTGGAATACCCTCGGAAGGGGACAACGGACATAACCTTATCTGAAATCTTCATCTGCCAGAAGGATCTTGTTGGAATTGTTCCATTGGCAATGGTAAGAAACCGTTTCAGCACGTTGCTCAATCCAACCTGTATGTGGTCTGAGAAAATGTGTACCAGACAGACTTGCAAAAGAATGCTCTCTGCCCTGCCTCCCCATTTTATAGATGAATACTTGCTAAAATTATGTCTCGTTTAAAGGTCTCTACACATCACATGATTTTAGTTCTTATAAACTTACCGCAGAGAAAAGGGATGCTGCCACTTTAAAAATCTCTCTCAGACTTTAAATCCTGAGTGTCTGTCATGCATGGTTCCCCTCAGGCTACCAGCTGGTATCTCAAGGCCAAGGAGATTTACCTTCCCATTTCTAATTTCCTTTATATGGCTTGACTTGGAAGCTGTAGAGCAACTTTAGAGGACCTCGAGCACCTTCTGCTAAAGCCTGAGTTGCTTGGTCCTTAGTAAGCTGAGGCTAATACTAATTTTGCTGGCTGTTCCCTGAGTTGTGTAAGAACCTGTAGATTCAAAGAAGAAATAGAAAGCAATAATAGTCACGATAATATTGTTAAGAAAAATGAAGTATAGACTTCCATGTGGAAAAATGCCTTGGGTTAAAATCTCTCTGCTCTGCTCAGTGTTGTAGCACGAGTTGTGAGCTACCTACCTCCCCATGAATTCATAACCACTGCCTCCCTTTACAAGGCTCACAAATAGGATTCGTGGAAGTGGTGACTCCTTTCTTCCTCTGGCCCAGTGAAGATGCAGTTCCTTTGACAAAGCAAGGCTGGACAGTGGGAGCACTGAGATTTAGCAGTTAGGACCCCCTCCTGCAAGTGAACAACCTTGGCATGAAATTCCTGCTCTGACTCAAGCAAACAAGAAATGTCACTGGAGTCTCCAAAATCTCAGATGCACTGGTTTTAGATAGGCATTTTATTTTCTGTGGGATTTTGTTACATGCTGAAAACTTTTTCCATGCTCACAGGTGAAGTAGGCACTGAGCACTTAATTTGGAAATCCTGCCAAACCTCAGGAAAGGGAGAAGCACAAAGCTGCTAGTGTTCAGTGGTTTGCAGCAGATAATTAGATGACTATTATTTCCTGGAAGTCCTAGTCTTCAATATATTCTTCCCCTTTGAAGAGTAAAACTGCTGCTCATATCAAATGAGGTCATGCCCAGCAATTTCCTGATCCAAATTCTGTTATGTCAGCAGAATGTCTGTGCTACGTTCCAGATCCAAGAGGGAAATAATTGTCCTCATTACCTGTGGAGTTGAACAGGGAATACATATTTTAGCATCTGTCCTCTAAAGACTTGAGAATGTGCATGAGGAAGGCTTTTGTGGTCAGATTTTATTTTGAGATGGATGCCGTCTAGTACCAAATAAGAGACACATGTCTACTGGCAGACTTAACATCTTCATTTCTTGAAAGAATTCATCAGCTGCTTCTCTGTATTCCATATCTGAGAGAAGCAAGATCTTTATTTTTATCTCACGTCAGGGTCTTTGCACTTGCATAGAAGGTTCAAGATGTACTTGCAGACTTGTGTCTATGTAATTCATCTACTTATAAGGGCTCCTTGAAGAACTGGTGGTCTAAATGAATGGATTTACCATTTTATAAATCATACGAGGTGAGATTCTTTATTCCCTCAGATGTACCATTAAGCACTCTGGATTGTGCAAAAGGTTCAAACAATGAAATCATTAAACCTTTCTCTTGCAAAGCTTTCTCATTTTTATCTCATTTCTGTACCTTGTGATAACACTTGGCTGGAGCCAAAATACACGGTGTTAACAGAATCCAGTCAAATGGGATACCAATGCAAAATTGGCTTTTCTAGCAAGATATTAGTAGATAATGGGAATTTTCAGTTTTCTGTTAGCTAACACTGCATATCCAGCCAGGGTGCTTTCTTTATTTAGGCATTAATCTCTAGCTGAGCTGATTACCTGGCAGTTCTCCTGTTCAGAACCAAGAGTCACACTGAAAAGAGAGCGGGTGATACTGTATTTGCTGAGAAGTCAGACCGTGCTCTTTATCTCAGCAACACCCTGTAATACAACAGCACATTATTGTGCACAGAAATTAGATCTCAATGTTTATCAGCAAGTGTGTTTCATAATCCTCTAGAGGGTAAAGTAGATTTTGGTGATTTCAGCATGCAGTGTTCTTCCAGCAAAATTGCTAACATCAAAAGTAAAAATTGTCATTGAGATTTTTTTGAAGGTGGCCAAAAAAAAGGGAAAGAAGGAGCTGTCCAAAGATGTTGTATTGGTTTAGGATGTAGGATCTGATTGAGTCTCTGCCATTGGTCTGACAGGCATCCTTTTCACTGCTTGGGGAGGGAACCTGGTTGTGAAGGTACACCCATGTGCATGCCCATGAACCCAGGAGTTGGGCCAGTGAAAAACATCAGAACCACCAGCAGGTGGATCAGGCTGCCAAGATTGGAGCGGCAAGAAAGATTTTGTATCTTTTATTGTCCTATGCCTGATTATTTTACAAAAAAAGCAGTAAGATGAAAAACAAGTAGGTCTTCTGAAGATTAGTGCAATTGCCACTACAGTAGTTTGTAAAGAAAGAGATTAAGGAATTGACGTTGTCAGTAAGAACTGAACCTGAAATGTTAAAATAACTTTATAGGACTTGGGTCAGTGGAGCAAGTGGTAGGGCCAGCTGCTGAAAAATCAATGGAAATTTTTCTTACAGTCAAAAGAGAGGGTTTTAGCAAAATCCGTATTCTGTGTATACTGCACTACATAGTGTATACAAGTGAGAGAAAACAACAGAGATATCAAAGCTACTGGGCTGAGAATAAGTATGAAAACATTTTCCCAGAAAAAAAATGAGATAAAAATGTGAAGTATATTTTTTTTTGCTGAGCTCAGAAGTTAATCAGTCTGAGTAATTTTGGAGGACATTTCACCCTTCAAGGTATTTAGAGAGAAAAATGAGTCAGAAAAGTTAGAAAAATGTAATTATAACTTGTTCTGTGGCTTTCTAACTCTGACATACCAGAATTTTAGTTAAGTACATACTGTGGGGAATGATGCGTCAAAAATAGATCCTAGTCAGACGTACGTAGTACTGTCACTATCAAACTCTTGAGTACGGTACTTGATGCAACCATCCACTCAATATATCTTTCATGCATACTGTATGGGATTCTATATGTCTTACTCAAAGTAGGAGATTAAATTTATAAGTTGTATTTCCATCATTGAATAGCAATAATTAACCTAAGACAAGATTTGTAAAGACGTAATGTCTTTTATTAGACCATCTGATGCAGATGGAGAAAGATAGATTCTCTTTAAGGCATGCAGTCCCTCCTTCAGATCTCATGACTTGCTTAAATCACAACAGCTGCAAAATGCTACAGCTACAGAAACCAGGGATCATAAAATTCATCAAGTTGGAGAGTTAAATAAGAAAATAGAAAGTTTTCTTAAAACAAAATATAAAATATATCCCACTGATTGCTGACAGGAAAAATCTACCCCAAATATTTAATCTTGCATTAGAGAAAATCTACTGTCAGAGTTGTGCCCTGTTCTGACACTTTTTATTTCAAATTACCTGTTGCAAGTTCAATTAGAAAAGTGCTTTCATAGGAGTTTAATTAATCATCTACTGAGCAGTTTTTGAAAATCTTCTCAATTAATCACAAGTGACCTCAAAACAGGTATACAGGGTTGCTTAACTTCCCACATTTTCCTCAAATTTCTATCCTGTCATGAGCAAATACGGTCAACTGTATTGATTTTGCCACTTGACTAGATTAAAAAAACAAAACCAAGATTGTTCACATTTGTAGCATGTGTGCACACACAAATCCCCCTGAAGAAGCCCGTATGCTTGTGTTCAACACGAGACTATTTTGCTATATTTTAGGAAATTTTAGGAAATTTAGCAAGAGATTTTGTTTCATGCTTTAAATGCATAATGCATATTTTTAATATTATTAAATTTTGCTTTGGGATAGAACAAGGTCAAAGACCTGTGTATAAGGTCATTGTTTGATGTCAGTAAAGCACATTGATATTCAAGGAGAACTCCTGTATAGGAGGAAGATGGGGAATCGGTGGTTTAATATTTATACCACCTGAGTCTCTGTATATGGAACTGAAGTAGTAGTCCTTCAACAACAGGATAAACTCCCTCTGAATTAGTTTACCTCTAACTGTGACTTGCATGAAATCCAGGTATTTAAAGTGCTGAAGCACAAACCAAATCTCAGGGGGCTATTCTGAGTCTTCTAGTCTGAATTTACTCCAAAAGACATTTGTCACCATGGGGAGCCATGCAACTTGCTCATGCATGTATACTTTTTTCGTTAAAATAACACTAATACTAGATTTTCAGTGAATCTTTCAGGCTTCACTCATCAGGTTCTGTAATCCACTGATAACTGCTTACAAGCGAATTGAAGTTGGAACAGCCCTCAGGGGTTCCTTATAGGTTGTTGCTGCTGGTTCACACCTCACGAGCTTAGAAGTTTGTCTTTTCTCACCCACTGTATCAGTGGGTTTAAGAAAAGATCTAATCAGTCTCTACACAACCTGCCTTTCTGCTGATGTAACCAGCATCTTTTCCTTGTGTATTAGCATCCTGTGAATGTCTGGTTAATCCAAGTTCAGAGTTGTTATATAGAGTACCCTGGCAAATCTAGCAGCAGTAATATGTAGCTGAGATTCTTCTAGGCTTCTCATTGGCCAATACAGTTCCCCACATACTTTTTGCTCAGTGGTAAATTATTTCAATGTATTGACAGTTCTGGTGCAGAAGTAAGTGAATGGACTTCTAAGATGTCGAGCTGTGGCTCAGCCAAAACCAGTTTTGACATTTTTATGTGTGTTTATTAACATACTTTCCCTAAAAACACCGATGATTGAAAATTTCACTACCAAAGCAATGTTTGCTTTATATACACATTTATGCATGCTATTCCCTAAGGTAAAGACTTTTAAAGGTATTTCATTGTAATGAAGTCCCTGTAATACCGTTTTAAAATACAGACCTAAATAAATGGAGTTTTCATCCCTGCACGGTCTGTGACATCACAGCATAAAGCTCTGTCTTTTTCAAGGTCACAGAAGTGCAGAATACTCACTCCTATTAATCTTTCAGTCTTGAATGAAGCAGAAGGGCAACTCGCATTGAGATGCTTCCCAGAAGATAAAATCTGAGGCTATGTAAAAACAGCCACTTCCTGATTTACATATCACAAACAAACAGCTAATCTACGTATCATACTTTTCAAGTGACAGGTAACGTCTCAGGTAATTTAATTATGAATCACATTGAATGAACACTGTGACTCAAAGGAAATGTATTTGATGTAAAACTATCTTATTATTATTAGTAATACTAACTGGGACAACCTAAATCAGCTGTAAAGCCCTAAATATAAATCCATGAAGTCAAGAGTTTTTAGAGTTCAATTTCAAGACTGAGTGCCCTGCCTGAAGGACGAGGGTTACTATCTTCCAATGTTCAGGGAGAAGCAGGAGCTAAGATCGCTTAATTTCCACTATGGCAGGTTCCAATTGTTTAAACGAGGACAACATTCCTTCCTTTAGATTCAAGGTGGTTATAATTTCACTAGCGTTTGTGTCATTGTTCTATATTTGTACCAGATGAGCTCAGGAACCTCCATTCCTGCTTGTAAATTGGCCATGTCACGTACTGCGTTGAGCTGTCACTAGCAATGCATATCGATTCATCTTACCTGTTAAGAATTGGCTTTTTTGTTGTCTGCCCATCAGGAAACAAAAGCAAAAAAAAAAGCTGAACTGTTTTTCATTGATCTTAAATTGATCAGAAGATGCAGACGACATAAAGAATTCAAAATGACTCAATTTAACAGTACCTTTTTAAGTCCTAGCCATCATTTCTACAACCCCTGCACTTTTGCCTCTAGCTTCTGTTTTCCATTTCTTTACTACAATCACATTCAGTCCTACCTTTTGCAGGAAATGAGAATGGATCAATAAGGCTATCTCAGCTGGCTGGAATTAATTTTTCCTTTGGATCGAGTTGTATGTCATTTTCTATGCAGCACAACAATATGTATAATTTCCTTTCCCAGCATCCCTCATATGTGACAATGCTATTGAAAGGATTACTTTGAGATTTTTAAAATGCTGGGGAGAGATGGGGTCAGATAGCTTCCAGATTTTTAAAGATCTCTGCCATAGCGAAAACTTTTGCTTTTCTTCACTTATTTTCTTGCTCGTAGTAGAGGGATATTAATATAAGGCTTCATATATATGCTTCACAGCCTCAACAGGAGAGAAATCCCATGAACCAAACAAAAAATTGCAGAACAGCAAGAATGGGCAGTGAGACAGCCAGCAGCTCAATTACTTGCTTGGTGCTGTGGTAATATCTAAATGTTCCCCTCAAAGAGGAGTGTCTCACAGCACTAAATGCTGCACAGACAAGTCAGAAACATCTAGAAAATTCTCAGTCTGCAAGCCAAGCTGATGAAAGTCAAGGTGTTTGTTCAAGATTGGATGAAACTGAGCACCATGAATAGAAAAGGTGGGGCAGTGCAGCTGACACTGGGACACAGGATCTCACTCTTGTCCTAACATAGAGGGCACAGGTATTTGAGGTCCCCCAGACAGTCAATGCTTGATGCTGATTGCTTGTGCATGTTAGAAGGATACTGTTGTGGGCTCTTTCTTCTGACAGCACAGCACAGTGCAGGGCTGAGTGGAGACAGCCAGATGCTTTTATGCTGATTCTCAGCATTGCAAGTTAGCCCGAGTCAAGTCCACATTCTACTGCAGATAATACTGGTATTAGTTCATGGCACTGCGTTGTGCAACTTGATGTCTGGAGATTCTTTTGTTCTTGTGATTTATTGATCAGGATTTTGGGACTGCTTTATGTATTGATTCAGGTTTGTGACACTGCTCCATCACAAGAAGACATCTTAAATAACAGTTTATATTTGAAATGACAGCTGATTAAAATTCTGAATTGTTAACATAACCACAAAGGCAATTTCACAGCTGCCACACACATATGAGCAGAGACCATGCAGAGCCACAATAAAGAGCCAGCGGAAAGTGAGCTCTGGACCCGGATGATAGTGCTTGAGAAGGACATTCCAAGGCTGTGTATTTTGATGCTGTAGCTACTAAGGACTATGTTCACCCTGTGTGCCCTCCCCTGCTGCCTTCACTGCCAGATCAGATGGAGGAGGGCAGAGAAGCGCTTCTCAGCAGGAGCAGGAGACCAATTTCAGAGGCTGAAACAGAGCTGGAATTTAAAGGCAGAGAAGTTACTAATGTGTAAGACCGTAGTGTGCATTAAGCAATTCAGACTTTGACCAGAGTTCACCCATAGCCATGATGGGAGGCAAATGCTATGCCTGGTTCTGAATCTCCTGCAGCACTGCACTTCTGCTGCGAAGGATTTGAGAGATATGTAGAGGGAGATGGAAGAACATTGCATGACTTTGTTTATGAGGTACTGGCAGAGCTGGAAGGGGAATTGAACTCAGTGGACTCGACTACTACATTAAGCCCTCTCCTATGGAAGTGAACGCGCTAGTTTTCATCTAAAGTAGCATGCTCTCATTAGCTTTAGCTAACAATCAGTTGTCTTGACTGATAACTAAAAGACCTGGTACTGCCCAAACTTACTCCAGACAGCAAACATTTGTGGTTTACCCTAGAGAGTAAATGGTCTCCACCTTCTCATGCTGTCACTTAAGAGAGATGACAGGCTGAATGGTGTCTGCCAGAGCAGACCAGGTATGTTTGCAAACACAGCAGTTGTTCAGCCAGCTTGAGCATTAAGTGGGTTAGCTGGGACCCATACTGAAAACCAGGAACAATTTCTCTTAATTGTCAGCTTCTAATGATGATTTTGATCTGTAAAGAGAGTTTTAGTATTTCTGGGGAATACCCCATTCTTCACAATCTGGTGAAATATTCACCTAGCAGAATTATGAATTGTTTAAGCTGGACTCTAATTAATGAGGTCCTGAGGTGCTCCAGCTTCTACAGTGAAACTATCTAGACAACAAGGAAATGCTTTACTCTAATGGAAGATAATGAGTGACCATAGGGAAAAAAAAAAACAACACCAGGACTTTTATAAGCCTCAGTGTTATAATGAGCAAGCCCAAGCACTAAAAAACCCAGCAACTTTTCGCCTTCGATTTGCTGTTAGATGCGTATTTGCTTTACCCTGCTTTCAGTTTACAGTTCATTATCCAGCCAGACTCTCATCACTGAGGATGTTTGTCATGGAAATTCATTAGGAATCTGTACTTCAAACTCAGTAGTTCTGCTTGAAGGAGATCAAACACTAAAACCTGGGACAGAGTTCAGTAGTCCTGGGGATAAAGCTAGCACCATGCTTCTGGCTCTTTCTCTTTGCCTGTGCAGCAGCTGCTATAAAGACAAGGGGAGCAGCAGTGGCAATAGGGTTTGATCTATTCATATTCCCAGTATTCAAAGGGTACTAAGACTACACCAAAGCTTGGGCTACTAACAAAACCTGCTTTGCTAAGCTGGAGGGGCTGTACGCAAAGGTCTTTCTGCAATGCCCGAGCTCTCCAGATTGATGCCCATATGCTAAATGAATGAACAGACCAAAACTTCTCCGCTATGGCACTGACCCCATTGCTGTGGTGTGTGCTTTAGACCATAGTTAACTGCAGAGCCTGGCAATGTAAGCCGGCACAGACACTGAACCAATCAAGATTGTTCTTCCCCCTCAGAATCAAATCATGCCTAACATTTGAAGTACCAGCACCATAGCATGAGTATCAGCAAGCCAGCACCCTGGCGAGAGAAGGATTTTCAGCAAGCACATGGAAAGAAAAGTAACACTGACATTAATTTTAATCAGGTCCTAGTCGTCTGATTTGCCCTCCGTATATTTTTGTCTAGCAAAGCTGATTGTCTTTCTGCAAGATTTGTTACTGCACAGAACAATAATATAGGCTGTAATGATGTAATTTATTGCTGCAATTTGCTTTTGGAAATCCTCTATTAGTGAAAAATAGCAACAGTGCAGTTTTATTAATTGCAGTAGTTGAATATTGAATGCTGACTGTCACTATCAGGATTAGTGACTGTGCTGTACTCTGCTATCCAAGGCCCTGTAGGACCAGAGCTGTGCATGTTTTGGAGGTTGTGAAATGAGTATTTTGATTAAACCAAGTAAGTGTAAAAAAAAAAATAATTCAGGTTCACTGGGGAGCTTGAGAAAATGATAGAGGGAAACATTAGCCTGTAAATTCAGTACTGGAAAACACACCAGTGTGTTAGTGCACCACATAATGTGCTTACCTGTAGTATGGTTCTGCAGCATAGCCCATTTATGTGTACCTTCTACCCCCAAACTACTTATGACAGTTCAAACCTTCAGGTTCATTACTGAGTTTTACTTTCAATATGCCATTCCAAGGAGAACTACTTTTTTTTTTTTTTTACTGTGGAAATTTTTTACCTTGGCACAACACTTCTGTTTCCATTTGCATAAACCAGATCAGGATGTAACTGGGGAAAGAGCATGTGAACAAAATTACCTTGTGTGATATAAAGGTGAATTCTTTTCCTTTTGTGTTCTGAAACGGTGCACAACTGAGTGAAATCCAAAAGGCTTGCTATAACCTCTTTGTGATCTTGAGTTCTCATTTTGGAGAGCTAACAGAAGGTAGAAGGCCTCCTGCTGCATATATTATGTCAGCAGCAGAAACCAAAGTGATCAGTCTAAGACCTGGATGTACTTTGGAATCATTTTGTATAGGGTACTACATGTCTGTGTGCCAACACCAAGAAGTTTTTACATGGCTTGAAGCTTCAATTGAGCCAGCAAAGAAGACTATGGTTTAGATTCTGGATCTGGGACAAAATGTCAATTGCAAGCATTGAAAAGCAGTGACTAAGAGTGGAGTTGCCAGCTGGCACGAAGTGTCCTGCGGCATATGTTTTAAGAATGCCTGGAAGCTTCAGGAGAGAGCTTGATGTAGTAATAAATAAGTCATTAGAGACTCAGTAATTCCTCCTCACTGGTCTTACCTCATTCAAATTATGGACTATTCATTAAGCATCGTGAGACTCTGATATGCAAAAATAGGAATTGTCTGATGGAGTAGGAGCCACATGTCTGGAGTTAGTTTCTGCCTCTTCTGGATCTTTAGCAACACTCATGTCCACAGCGATTTACTCATGTTTAAAATAGACACCGTAGTTAATATTTCCTGCATTACAACAACTATATTTGGCTTAAGGGATCATTCTCTACTGCTGATTCTTTATAAAGGAAAGTTCGTTAACATGAACACCAGTCTCCCTTACTTAATACCAGTGATGTTGTTCTAGCCCTGAAGAGTGAAAATACAAGTGAAGCAACGTGTGTGGCTAGAGGTAATGTCTTTTATTAGCCCATCCAATAGAGTAAGAAAAACCAGACAAACTTCCAAGCACACAAGTCTCTTTTTAAGCCTCTTTTAGTGTTGTAAGTTGCTGTGAGATGCTCAGATAAAGATAATGGTCACTGTGGTTGCTTCAGGTTATACTAGCAAATAAAATACTGCTTTAAGCAAATGGATTTGATCCCTCTGTCCTTCATATCGCTGACTTACAAAATGATCATAGCAACCTATTTCAAGGATGCTTCTTTAGCCAGGGACCTCTAGCCAGCATGATCTTGCACAGCAACCCCTGAAAGTAAACCATCTTTTTGCTTGAGCAAGGTGGAAATAACTGCATCTGTAATTTTACATACTTTATATTTTACTTTGCCTCCTTCTACATATATGCTGGGCTTAGTTCCTATATATTCTGAGGCCCATCAGTCTGTTAGACAAGTGTCTGATCAACAATTAATTTTCCTTTGTCACTCCCTCATCTTTTTAACTGTAGTAAGTTACTGATGTCTGTACAATATCTGCTCTCAATAATGCAATAATCTTTTTCCTGCCCTTTGTGCTTTGCTTATGTGGACCACCTATGAAGTCAGTGAAATCAGAAAAGGAAAAATAGTCTAGGGGCAAGGATAGGTAGTAATAATGACTGTTTTCTGCATTTTTTCTACTTGTTCATAGCAGTTTTGTAAGAATCTTTATTGTGTCTTTGTTACAGATTTTGCTTATCAAAAATTAAAACTATATGGCCAAAATAAGAAAAGAACAAGTAGAAATTTTCTCTTGTTGGTTTCAAAATAGACTGAATTAAATAGAAATAGTTTAGCAGAAGCTGCCTGCTCTGCTTCCACTGTAGTTTAAATGAAGTTCTGGCATCCACAAACTTGAGCCAAGTGCTTATGTGCACTCCGCAGCCAAAAATGGAGGACCTTTAGGAACTTGTAGAAGATGAATGCTGCCTATTAGAAGGAGAAAGTAACTCATTAATAATCCATGACATACTAATCTACACAAATAAAACAAGGTCACAACCCTCCACAGCAGCCATAAAAATCATCCATGTATCATGCAGTATCCCAGTTACTTAAAACAAGAGGTTGTCCTTGAGACTTAATCCTAAAAGTCCATAAAGCATTTAAAATTGCTTCACCCCAGCTATAGAGTGCATGCCACCCCACACTGTGGTCAGTACTGTGCTGTTCCCTTGAAACGATCAAGCTAGATAAGATTTTACCTTGATTTTCCAAACTGACTAGTTTATTATTCATCGTCAGTGTGGCTTGTAGCACTCTATAGAACTTGGTTTATATTCAGCAGAATCTGGGGGCTTCAGCCTAAATTTCAGGCATGGATTATAGTAGGCACCATATTTCCATTGACTGTGAAAGAGTTTCAGCATTAAAGATGCTGTAGAGTCTGAGCCATCCATGAAGGCCTACCAGGTAAAACACAGGAACTAGAGGATACCTGTGCCCTTACATAAGAGCACCTGGAGGCCAGGCATGATACCTCAGAGCACATAAATAGCACTCTGTTCCTGATCACTTCAATCTTTTCCTAGAGCTGCAAATTCTGAATTGGATCTGTTGTGAAGCACAACTCTAAAAATGCCATCTTTTTTTGTCTGTAATTATCTGGATATCTTCAGTGTATAGTTTAATTTATCAAACTATCCTTCCTTGACAGCTTTTCCTGCTGCTGCTGAACAACACAGCACTACAAACTGAAGCACATAAAAACTGTATATAAAGTATTTGTAAACATCAGGCCCTCACTGTAAGGCTTCTTTAAGCTGTTCTTGACTCCCATCATTCAGAAACCACATTAAGATTTCTGTCTTTGCTGCTCAGCATGACTTTGTGCTGCTGTCTCTACAGGCTCCACCCGTGTCAAAGATGATGCTGGTTTCCTGTCTACCACAGGCAACATCTGCGATATGTTAAAGGTTAAACTCATAACAACAACAGTATCACTGTGATCCAGATCATCACTGAGTGGTGGAAAACCCCTTGTGTCTGTCATATCTAATTAGTGTAAGAGCCAATTAAATCAATCAGTTTTGTCTGAGGAGTAGGGCCCCAATCCTTCCGGTGGAACTCAGCGCAGATTTATAGAAGTGCATGCATCTGACTAAAAGAAAGCATAGTAGGGAGGACTCTAGGATTTACTCCATAATGCTTGATAGAGTGAGCCTCAGCCTTACTGAAGCCACTGGCAAAATCGCTGTTGATTTCAGTGGGGTCAGGCTTAAAAAAAATTACGTTTGCAAAATATGTACAGTAAGAAATACCTGGGATAGAAATGTGTTATATATATAAAATGAAAAGTGCTGTCTCTATCTGCCTGTAATCAAGTATGTGGCTTCTATTAACACAGAATGGCTCATAATCTTCTTTCCATTACAGCTGTTTATGTATTTGGGTGCATATAGATTAGTCACATATATACATGTGGTGTGTAATGGTGTGTGCATCCATGCATGGGTCCTAATATATCTGTATATTTTCCACCTGCAACTGTCTATTGATTACAGCTATTACAGCAATATTATTATGGATATATACCCAACTATATAACAGGGCCGCAGGTTTAATTGAAATGAACATGGGAAGAATTTCAAATTGCTAATGAAAATTGCCTTTTTACTACCAGATATATTCCCACGGTCGTCACGGACTGGAGACATCACCAGAGCTGTAATGGTGGAGCAAACCCAATTTAACTAGGGGTCCATTTCCAAATAACTTCCTCAGACTCATGAAAAAGGAAAATAAATGACTGACAGATCTTGAGACCAGAAAATGCCCTTAATTTGATAAATTTCACATATTAGTCTTTTTGCAACAAATGAGAACTGTAAGCCACAAAATTATTTCAGCAACAAAATATTATATATATAGCTCCAGCCATGGCTGCTTAAGCATCCATGAACTATTCCATTATAAGATCACCAGGTGGCTATTGCCATTCTCTTCTATTCAGGCTTTACCAATATTCCCACTCCCATCTGTGATAAACTTAATAGGACCATTCAGCAACGGAGAAAACATGAGAGGTGTTCATCATAGCTGAAGGCTTTCTCGGGCAATTATTCCTTAGATGTTTGAGTAAATGAAAAGCCATTTTTGTGATTAGAAAGGATAGAATGTGTTGCAGTTTCTGAGGCCATTTTATTGGCATAGATTTTGGTACCCGTAACAAATATTTATCCTTTCCTGGGAATGTTGTAAGTAGCTACAGTCACTGAACTAATGGCCTTAATATGTTCTCTCGTCTTTGCTTTCCAAACACGTGGCTACTCTTCTAAGAGTGATTGTTAGATAAAAAATTATATGTATGAGTATGTATTGTAGATATTGTCATAGATGAAATATGCATAAATTATGCACTGCATAAATGTATAAAACCATGCTTTTCAGGAGAATATAGCACAGTTTATTGCTTGTACTCATCAGCTGTAAGTGTATTCCTAAGTATCTGTAAACATATCCATAAGCAGCAATGCTCTGAAACAACCACAGCAATGGTTCTCAAATATGTTGGTCTCAGAATAAGGGCTTTTAACCTGTCACTTCACAATTTTTCATCTGTTTGCATTTTCTGTGCTCAAAATAACCAATAATGATGCTGGAGTTGGAATACTGCAGGTAATCACTCACATTTCAAACCATACCTACCTCTTTTTCTCTCTAGATAATGTGTTTTCTCTGCTTTCATTTCTAAGTCAATTTAGCAAAATACTGAAAGTAAAGAATGAAGTTTCACAGAGGAGCAGGTAGTTTTCCATGTTACACATACACCTCTTTTAAAAAATAGGCGGGTTTGTTTCATTTATGCCGAAGTACAGAAAAACAAAGTGTGTGCTTCTGCTTCCTGTCTTCTTCAGTCACCTTTATGTCCTTATTCTGTATTTTAAGTAGTTCTAGAAAGATGAAATGTGGGCTTCTGCTTCCCAGCTTCTGCCATTGTCATTAAACCAACTTCTGCATTCTAAGTGGTTCCAGAATTCTTTCCTTTGAAGCCACTTTCAGTTACAGACTCTTCCTCCACACAGCAGGAAATACCATCTTTGAAAATACATATTGGCCACTGGATCCTGAAATAACTGTTCTAGTCAACACGAAATAGAAGACTACTTTAGCATAATACTTGGTTTTTAAGTGAGTGGTACCTAATTGAATTTAGTCAAAGTGGTATTTGGGGGTCCAGACTTTATACAAGATAGTGATTTGTGTTGTTTTCTTTTGCTATAACATTGGGGCTATATGTTTCCTCAAATATTTTTGGAAAATAAAATGGGAAAAAACCTAGAACACTTCAATATTTTTGCTCTATTTTATTCAGCAAGAAAACCAAACTCAAACTGTGTCAGATGGTGTGGGAATGATTTTTCTCGTTCCTAGCTGAGAATCAGCTGATCTGGCTGCTCTTTTTTCCTCCTTGGTGTAGAAACAGTCTCTTATAGTCACTGCTCAGCATATCCTGTGGAACCAGAATGGCGTTACTTTTATACAAATAATGAATACAAATAGCATTGATATTCAGGTAGTGGAACTTTACTGGTAGAAATATTAATGGAAGCACTTGTGGAATGTCCCTGATTCCACATGGGAGAGGAAAGAAGATTTCTTGGTTAGTCTCAGTGTCTGTGGCAAAGTATTACAACTCAAAAAGCAAGTTTTGAATTGGTATTGTGAACTGTATATGATAAACTTAGTATAACAAATACAGTAAAGGAGATATTTACTTCCGAAACAAATTTGTTAAAAGAAATCAGTTGTTCAGAAGTGAAAGAAGTGGCAGGACCTTTAAAGGTATTAGACCTTTCTGGACCTACTGGCTAATAAGGTTTCTCCATTCCACCTAGTTTCACAGACATTGGAAATGAAGAGACAGAGACTGGTTATCCCTCTTCAGCAGATCACGGAAAGCTACCTTGTCTGCCAGTATAATTGCTATTCCCATAAGCTCTGAAGAAAGGGCATTCATTAGCATGCAACTTGAAGCAAAATGTTTCTCACTGCCCTTCTTGGAGGGTTCTTCCTTATTAAAACACAGACTGTGTCTTTTGCTCATTTTTCTGCTAGCCAGGATACTGTTAATGCAAATGAGAAGTTTATGGTGATAAGATTTAACTTTTTATATTCAAAATTACAAGTGAGAAGAATTGAGATCTTGTTGTCATAATAATCTGGGTAGAGTCCAGACCTCTGTACCTGACCTGAAGACAATGTGGCCTTTGTACCGATAAATGCATGTGAGAAATGGCTTTATAACATTTTTTCCATCATTTTACATCACTAACTGTATACAGAACAAAGCAATTAAAGGTATGGTTAAGTTTGTTCAGTTGCTTCAGTCTCTTCTTACTTTTTACAAGAGGTGCTCACATTTGAGTGGTGATAGAATTACATTTAGTAATATAGCCTGCATCTGCTAAATCAAAGTAATCATTGGCTCTGTCTGTGTGTTCAAATGCTAACAGGGTAGATTCACTGCAAGGAAAGTGTGGATTAGTCATCCAAGAATCCAAAGATATTTTTCTGCATCCCTATCTGTTAATATATTCTACACTCCCACTTTTCTGTCTGCAGAGCATAATTTATCAGGACTCAGAAATTCCACTAGCAGGGTATTTGAAAACTGTACAAGCAGGAATAAAGTAGAGTCATTTGTTGCTAATACAGGGGGCCAGTAATTAAGATATATCTTAATATGGAGACAGAACAGAGACAAGATCATTGATTAAAAAGGCATTGCATTTGCAGAACACCTGAGTTCCCATTTTGAAAAGACACTCAGATCTTTGTTATAAATCAGATTGTTCACCAAAACTACAGGGAAAATTGTGCTGCGTCCAAAACATTTCCATCCCAGGAGAGCACCATTCTCTTTCTCTCCTTCTGGCCCCAGGAATCTGCCAGTGCTTCTCTTGCAGTGGCCCAGCCCCAGGAGAAATGGGTGAGGGGCCCCAGCGTAGCCTATGCTCTGATGGGTTTTACCTGGGTACTGGTGATGGTCAAATCCACTCTTCTGGTAGGTGAGAAATACAAGTCTGAATCCCTTCCTTATGTTCCTGTTTCCATATTTCCTCCATTTACCTTTTTTAAGACTCCTGGAAACCCACAAACATCATGTTGATCAAAGTCTTCAAACAAACATTGTGGTTGCTAGGGACAGAACTATGCCAATGTCCACCTTTGGGTCTTTCCATGGGTTATGTTTTATCTGTGTTTGACTTCTGTGTTACTTGTTCTTCAGGGCAGGTATTGTCCTTCATGTTTGTGCCGTGTATGTCATTGGCCATTTAACAAAGATTTCATAAAGAGAAGATACCTCACAGTGGTGTTGTATGTCAAAAAGAATTAGCATCCAAGAGAAACTTTTGAGATCCTTTGTTCTACTATCCCTGTCAGACTGCAGAAATGGCAACTGTTGTTGAATAAGTCTGTTTCTTATGTAGATTTTGTATGGCCTAATTTTTCACCACAATTTATTTATTACTTCTCATTTTCCTTGGCAGTATGGACCTTAGATTCATGGAGTACCCTGGATTCCCTCTGAGTCCACGTTTGAATGCTGAGGGATGCTATTAAATAAGCAGGTTGTCCCCCTTTGGCTTTACTGCTTAACGGCATTACCCCATTTCTTTTGCAGTGTGATACTAATTATGCAGTAGAAGTCGTCATGTTATAAACTGATGAATGTAGGAGAGCAGGATTTACATGTGATGGGCCAATAGTGTTGGAATCGAGTGAAAGGAAAGAACAAACCAATGGAATTGGCTTTGATGCCATGGAATGAGTCTGCCTCAGGGAGGTCCTCAATCCTCAAACTCTTTTTAAAAGAATTTAAAAACAGAATGTCATCTTCTTTGCCTTCCATATAAACCGTCTGTGAACGTGGAATGTCAGACAATCCAGTTGGCAGAAAGCATGATGTATAATTTACTTTTAATCATAGGATTATGTAGATGAACAGAGTCTGCTGCCTAACAATGTTATTTCGTTAATCAGCTGTAATCTTAGTATTATTAATAAATCAAATCTACAACCATTGTGTTATCAGTCTCAGAGATCAGTGTGACAATTGTCTGCAGTGCAGTACAGCTCTGTGCATCACTCTAACTAGGACGCCCTGGAAACTTGTGATGCATAACTTAGTGCTCATGAGTAGCCTATTTATGGTGTTTGCAATTGGCGTATGTGGATTTTACTGTGTATTTCCTACATCTCCATCTTCTTTTCCTGTAAATGTGCTGCCAAGGTGTCACTGTTCATCAAGGGTGATGGGTTGAATAATGGTTGGAAGCACAGTACAGCTCCTGGAGCTCTCCTGTGCAGGCTTTGTCTCCACTGATTCAAGTGCTGCCAACAGCATGCAAGGGCTTGCTGCTTCTCTCTATTTCTGTAAGACACTGTTTTGATTTGAAGGTAGACAGTGCCCAGCTGTCTCTTTTCCACAGACATTCTCAATAAACTTTCCTTATAAATTAAAACATAATTGGCATTTCTGTGTCACCCCTTCAGGTTTACAGCATAGGTTTGTTACTCATGAGGTAGTGTGTTTGTGTGAGGGAGAAATCTTAATGCTAATCTATGATTAACATCATTCTATGAGATTCCACTTACAGAATTTTCAGTCTGTAAACAGGACCATTCTCATGACCTCAGGATCCCATGGATTTCTCTTGATAACACCATCTAATCGGATTTAGAGTTTAATTAAACAGCTGTCACTTTGCTTCCTCATTCTGCTGCAATTTAATGTTGAATTAGTTCCTAAATTAGTCATGGCTGAATGCTTGCCTTCTTACAACTGAGAGGTTGGATGAACATAAGGTTTGCTCTTCAGCTAAACTGAAGCAACTAAGGTTCATATTCTGTATTCTTGCTCTTTGCACAGAGCTCCCGCTGACATCAGTGGAAGTTCCCCGACTGAAACAGGGATGGAGTAAAATGTGAGACTCCTGCAGAGTCAACCATAGTGTTACCTAACTTCAAATGACCAAATGTGAGCACACGCTTCTTCTCAGCTCTGGCTAGAATACATTAGCTTTATGGATGTTATTTCCCTTTTAAAAAAGTACCGATTTTTCTGAAAACCATTTCTTCTGAGGTTTCTGTGAAGTAGCACAATGAGTGCAGCTGCGAAAGAAAATGCTCAAACCAATGCTACTGGTAGTGGACTTTATCCAAATTAACCCTGATGTAACCAAGACCAGAGTATGAACAGAAGGTTTTGGTAGTCTGAATTGTAACATTGGCTCCAAGCAGGAAAGCTCAGAGACTATCCAGCCCCCTTACTTTGTTTATCTGGGGAAGGCGATGAACAGTAGAAGTTGCTCCTGCTATGAAGATTGCATACCATACTTGCTGTGTACTTAAGTCAGCAGAGAAGCTTTTTCTTTATCTGTAGTAGGCATCAGGTTGTGATCCCAGGGCTTCGTTTCTGAAGTCACTGGAGCAAGTTGAAGGTTTGTGTAGAGGAGGTGCAATACTGTGTCCTTGACAGGGCGTCTGGTGGTTCAGGTCCTTTGCAAAAGTTTGGGGGATTGAGCAAGCAAATGTAGTGGTGATTCAAGCTAGACAAGATATTGTTTGGCCTGGGGAAGAGTAAATGTTTTGTCAGTGGATAATGAAAATACTATGTTGGATGAAGACATTTACTCAATTCTCTTTACAAGATCTACCTTGAAGTTAAAACTTAATAAATTTTTAAAGTAATTTCTTATGAACACAACTCAATGGTTTGCATTTCAGTATCTGTTTTGATTAGAGCCTTATGTCTAAGCACTAGAGTCTCCCTCTGACCATGAGAAGATCAAGAAAAAAATGTTCTTTAGTGCTACTGTTTGTTAATTAAATATGTTTAAATAGTAATGATTTCCTTCATATGTTGTATTCATTGAAGGTATGGCCTGGTAACAGGAGAGAACCATCCTAATTGAGAGGTTTTGGTTTTCATACACAAAAACTGACTGTCTCTGCAGAGCCATATACTGCTGGGATTTGGTCATTGTGTAGCAAAGATGGTCTGAGGCTTCCAAAGAAGCTCAGAGCTCAAATCTCCCTCTGTGTCAATGAGAAGTAGATGTGTAGTTTTTCATTTTGACTTTGGAAATGACAACCCTCGCTTTTGTAGAGTTTGTAATATACTTACAAAAACTTCTTTCCAACCTGGGTATTCATGCTTACTTATAACTCGTGCACTTTGTTTGTGTTGTTTGGGGGGGGGATTCAGGTTATTTTACACTGCTTTCCCCATTTTTTAATTTATTTGGAACAAGTCCAAACATTCTTATCAGATGCTTTCAATCCTCTGCCACACAAAATACATTTGATTTTAAAACTTTCATTGCTGTCTACACAGAAAGTAGATTAGTTCTTGGGGGATTTTAAAAATTAAAGAATGTGGAAATGGCCGAGATATTGTGATTTTGAAAAGCACCTACATTTTAAATGAGGTCTTAGTCTCTCTAAAGTTTTCTTCATAATCTTATTTGTGTACTCCCAAATTAGCTTGCAAACAGGATAGTATATTACTCTTAGAAATAAAACTTAAAAATCACCACCTATACCAGCTATTGTATTTCCTATTCTGATGTGAGAACAATTGTTTTCTTAACGTTCCTTGATGTATCCTTAAAGATTCAACTACTATTTCTGCTTGTCAGTTGTTAATCAGGAGGTGGAAGAATGCAAGAGAAATGGTTTTGGGTGCTGAATCAGAGCCCCCTTGTCTGTAGATGTTCAGAGGGCTCTGGATTGCAGGACAGATATACAGAGTTACATTTAAGTGACTTATTTTTAAAAGTTTCAGTTCAGCTTTTGAGGAGTCTTGGACCATAGATCCTTTCATACTTACATTATTTAGAGTTTTCTGCCTAACAGCTTGTATACGGATGCGGACAATGGGTCAATTCTCTGTTACATTAAAGCCTTTGGCTTTACTGGAGCAATATAAAGGAAACGCAGCAGAGGCAGAACTTCTGCCATAAGGCTATTCCATATACAGGGATATATAGGACACATATTTTTCTATTTTAGTTCTAAACAAAAAGACAATAGAATCAAGACTTGGTTCTTTGATTGTTGTTTGTGGGATTTTTTTAATACCAGAGTTGAATAGCATAAGGCACTTAGCAGGCTGAGTAAGGAAAGTGGCAGATTTGAAAACCACTTTTAACCCAGTGTGTAATGTCCTGATTGCTGATACTTCAGTATTTCTTAATCTGTGTAATACCAATAAGTTATGACTGCTTTCAGTGGAGATAAAATACCAAGGTTCCCATCTCAGCTCAAAGCTGTAGCTAGGGGGCTACCAGTTGCCCCCCAATGCTGAGGATCTCTAATGATTGTAATAGTACTAGCTATGAAGCCATCAAATAATATTGACAGTATCTTTCTGTCTTCTTTCTGCACATCGTGAATTTGAAATTCCTGAAGTTCCTACTGGGCTACAGAGAAGGGATGTAAAATTTCAGTAGCCCTTTATCATGACAGATGATGTCTTTTACACTTTTTGAGGCAGATGCATCCCTGAAGTAATTAATAAAAATAAATTCATTCAGATGCACACTACTTTTAATGAAACCATTAGCAAAGGGCAGAAGATTGAGGTTTCTAATTGCTGATAATGTGCCAGTAGCCAAATTTTCTGTCTTCTCTCCAGAAAGGTCTTGGGAAATTTGGAAAGGTTTTTTAACCTTTGTAATAATGGCTTTATATCAAAGCCACTTAGAATTCAGATATGCCAGTAATGACCTATTGGAAAGAGAGAAACAGAAGCAACAGATTATTACTTAACAATTGGTACATCAGCTCTGCTCTAGGTAGTGCAGAAAGCAGGTATCAGTCACATTTGCCTGTCAGGCTTTTCCATTTTAAAGGTATAGATCATTTTCTTTTGTCTAGTGAAGAAGGATTATTTTATTTGGGATGGGTAAATCAGAAGAGGGTTTTTTTGAATAAAAGATCTTTGGGTTATTGTGTTACCATTTTTTTTTTTTTTTTTTTTTTTTAATGGAAACTACTAAGATACAGGGTGAAGGGAACCACAAAAGGTCATTTGCTCCCTTTCCTCTTCTATCTGACTCAAAGAATTGTGTTTTTTCTGAATGCTCTATAACCTGTTCTTCGGAGATCTCTTAGACTAGACTATGCATTTTCTTCTGCCCCAGGCAACCTGTTCCATCAATTTTCTATCATTATTTTTGTAATAAAGATTGTCTTAATATCAAACAAATCTTCCTCCTTGCAGTTTAAGCCCGTTACCTCAGGCCCTATCCATGAACATGGAAAATAGTTTATTCTTACTCATTTTTGAAGACTTGTGTGTGTATGGAGACAGTAATCATCTCTTCCTATAATCTTTTCTAGGCTAAGCAATCCCAGTTCTTTCAGTCCTTCCTCATGGATCTTATTTTCTAGTCTTTTATTTATTCTCCTTGTTCATTTTTATTTCTTTTCACTTGAAAAAAGTTTTTCTTGGCAGTATAGTTCTCAAAATCAGAGAAAGTCCATTAGCTGAGGCCTTGTTAATGCTGAGTAGGAGTTGCCTCACATCTTACAGGTGAAGCTCCTCTTTATAGTTTCCTGCGGGAGGGTTCTTTGGTTTGGTTTGGTTTTGTAACCACAGCAGCATGCAATTGCTGACTTAAAAATGCTTTTCTGAGAGCACCTTTTCCTGATACATCTTTTCTGTCATGTATTTATACTATAATTTAACTTTATTGCATCCCATTTTTTTAAACCCTGTCTCTAATACTGGATTTTAATCCTGTTCTCGTGGTGCTGTGGTGTAGACCAAGAGCTTCGCTGCAGCCATGGCTGGTGGTGCAGCAAACGCGATTTAGCATAATAGTACTGACACTGTTGCCATCACCCAGGGTAATGCCAGAGCGAACTAAGCAGCTGGTCTTTTCCTCCTGGGCTTCCAACTTATCTTCTTCCCTATTTTTCTTAATATTTGACTTCATGTTGAGGCCACTGGTTACTCAAAACTTCACACATGAGCAAAGCTGAGCTGGAGGGAGTTCTAGTGACTATCAGGTGGTTTGTTGTAAGTTAAACCTGGATGATGAATTTACTGCTTGTGGCACAGAAGTTTCACCTCATTGCATAATCAGGTCTTTGTTTTAACTTCTTGGCAGTGATGCAGGGTTTGTTTCTTTCTTCGGTTTGTGTGTATATGATTTTCTGATTTGTCTTGAACTTCATAAATTACCATTAAATGCAAATATGGGTAAATCCCCAAGCCACAGAGTATGTTTTATATCTGAAGCTCGTTTCTATTTATGAGATTTCTCTGAAGCTCTCCCTTTAAATTAGATTTCTCTATCAGCAATACATATCAGTTGCTAAGGAAAAACTGGATCCGAGAATCATTTCAAAGCAGAGCTAAGATAGCCTGAAAAGATGTCCTGTCATTTCCACAAACTCTCTTTCTCCTTCTTTGCCCTGGATTCGTTAGTTCACAATCTTTAACACTCAGAGTCACAAAAAATAAGGCTTTAAGGGATCAAGACAAAAGATAATTCCAAGAGACATAGAGCACTTAGAGTAGCCAAATAAACAACAGAAAAGTATGTTTAACCTGCTTTTTGGTGAACCTATGGGTTATTCAATGCTTGTTGCTTTGGAAGACTGCAGACAGAAGTGTAGTTGGGTTTTTACGGAGTTGTTTTCACAACGGTTGAGTTCTGCTCCTTTGCATCTGTTTCTGGACTTATCAAAGTGCCGATACCTGGAAATAGAATACTTCTGGAACAGAATTTTCAAAACTGGATGACAGAAGTTAAGCTCCAAAAGCCATGCATTTCACTTGGCTGATCAAAAATGCCCGGTGTCCAGCAGAATTTCTATGGGCGACATCTGGAGGTAATCTCTACCTTTGAAAGTCAGGAGTTCCTGAGAATGGCCTTAGAATTCCCAATAATGTTATTTATAAATCTGTCTCTGATTTGCTGTGCTAGGTAGCTTTGTTTTCATAGATGCAATAGGAATTATTTAGGGTTCTTACTTTTCTAGAACAGACATTTCTTTTTTAACATTTTTATTTTTAAGTTTAATGGGTTTTCTTACGAGAGCTGTCAGAGAACCTGAGAAATAACAAGTTGCAAGATGAAAAGAAAATGTGACCTAGTTTTCAAACTCACCAAACTTGAATTGAAAACAGTACCAACAATATCAGTGCCCCATTTTGCTGCTGTTGCCATCAGTGGCTGCAGTCCTCATAACTTTGGTGCAGTGGATTTTGCTGAGTATTTTATTCATTTTATAGAATTGGAAGTTGAAAAGCTGGAGAAAACTATAAAGTTCTTCCTGCATGGGAATCTTGGGAATATGATGATGCTGAAACAGTTCAGGAGTTAGAAGAGTTAACTTAGTCGATGCTGCATTGAAAGGCTGTGGTTTTTTACACCATGACCCAAGTTCAAACTTCAAATGGCCTTGTTATTTTCCGTGCAGTTAATAGCATCCCTAACTACTTCTGGATTCCTTACATTGCTTCCTTGGCCATATCAAAGGAAATTAAATAATCTTGAAACAGTTCCAGATACAAAGTTCACAGAGAGGCCCCTCTTTGCAATGGGCTTAGATTCAAAGAACAGTGTTTTTTACTTTTGAGGCTCTTATATCCTGTCCCAAATGTTGCCAACGAAATCTACTTTAGTAAAAACTCTGAACTCATGTTTTGAAAGATAAATATTGGGAAAAGCCCCGCATACTTAAAAAAAATAGAAGCTACCTGTTATGTGTGCCTGCCTGGACTGAATTTAGCTGCAGTCATGTTGCTCACTAACAGTGTGCACTGCAGCTGACTGGGTTTATTTAGCAGATAAAATATAATTGGGGTTTTACTACATTTTAGCAAGTTGCACCTGTTTGAAGATGAGCTTAGATCATTAGTCACTGAGAACTAATGCATCTTTCTTGAGTGTAAGTCCAGTTGAAGAGCCAGTGATTGCCTTTTGCAAATCTCTGTAGCTGTGTCTGAACAGCACTGTGCTTTGTTTTGCTTGCAGGACACGGAAATTCTGAACACTGCAATTCTCACGGGAAAAACAGTGGCAGTGCCCATCAAAGTGGTCTCCATTGAGGAGAACAGTGCTGTGACAGACATCTCGGAATCAGTTGAGTGCAAATCTTCTGATGAAGACGTCATTAAAGTAAGTTCATGCCATGTATTGGCTTCTGAAATTTCATGTCTTTTTCTACACAAAATGATAATATCCTGAGAGCAACCACTAAACCAACTCCTGCAAATTAAATGCACTACTGTTTCAAAAGCGTGAGGTGAGAGATTTTTAAGAGAGAGGGAGATGCACCAGTACAGCCACCACACTGAGTTTCAGTAGAATTTCAGTGTTTATTTTTTATGTCCAAATTTTAAAATGTCTTGGTAATATCACCTCATGTCCTCTGCACACAGAGTTCACTCACTGCAAAACCAGCTTTGCTCTTAGCACTGCCCCTCCAGATGTTTCTTATCTCCGTTCCAGCTGTGATTATCACCTTCACAGCTGCATCAGTGGAATGGATTGGATGAACATTCCCCAGCAGCTGCAATGCAAAGTCATCCTGGTTGACTTCATATTCTGCTGAGAGCTGTTTTGAATTAACAGTTTGATTCTGAACAGAAATGGCTAGAAAGCATTCACATGACTGGTCCATCAGTTTAGCACTAGCAGCTGAATGTCGCACAGTAACAAACACCAGTGGGGTAGCACTGTCTTAAGGCAGTGTGGCTATTTCTGCTGTGGATATGTAGTCAAAGCCCTGAAGGAAATGCACAGTTGTGCAGTCAGTTGGTACAAAGACAATCTCTGCACAGATCCTGTTGCACTTTCCACAGAGGACTTTCATGGTCTTTGAGCAAGTGCGATTTTACCCTTGGTCTATAAGCTCTTTGAACAGAGATTTTATTATTTTATGTGATTTTACAGCATATACTGTAGTGGGCTTTGTGATGGTACTATTTAGGTGTCTTTAATATGCTATCAGCTGTCTTGGAAGTATAGTATATAGTAACACTGCAGCGTTATATGTTACAGTCAGTTCAGTTTGTAGATTCATGGAAATCAATAAAACTCCTGTGAACTTGCAGGATCCAACAGTTTGCTGTGCTATTGAATTTATGGAGAAGCATTTATTATACCAGTAACCAAGTAGGTGGGAAAAATAGTCATACTTGGAACTAATGAATCCATTATAGAAGACATTTACAGAAAGCTTTCTGCTTTCAGTGGATCCTTCAGTGCCAAACAAATCTCTCCAGTTTGCTGGAGCGTGAAGTGCTCCCTTACATCAGATGCTTTACAGATTTTTTTAATTTCAAAGAACTCCTGGTTTCTCCAGGTAGCCACCTAACTACAAATCAAAGTAAAAGCTGTAATCTAGTTTAGCCATCATCCTGATCGTGATGTTATTGGAAACCACATTCCCAAGTAATTAAAAATAGAAGATAGCATTCACAAATTAAAAAAAACCCCACAACAATTCAGAAAAGGACTACTGTGATCATCCAGATGAGACATCTTGATTAAACAACTTCCAAAATTTCACCAAATAATTCCAACCCCATGGGGATTTCTTCTTTCCAACAGTGAAGGTGACCAGTGTTAAATTCTTCAATCCAGAGGAAGACTCGGATCAGGGAAAAAACTATATACCTGAAGGGCATTTGTTATACATCGCCAGATGATGCATAGAAAATGACAGCACAATGATTTCCCAAATAAGAAACCCTCTGCAAAAAAATGACTTCTGGGTTTTATAGCTTTGAAGCATATTGATCAAGGAGAAATGAAATTCCCAAATCTTACAAAAAAAAAAAAAAAAAAAAAAAAAGAGTGTTCTTGCAGTAATTGCAGCACAGCCTGGACTGTCGCAGTTCTCTAACAATTTGTTTGGAAAGAATGTTTTCTTGAAGCACTATGTCCTTTTATTAGCACTTGGGACCCTGCTGTGCTCTTCTCTTATTTTCTACAGAAATAATTTATCTCCACTAAAAGGGTTTCTTAAAATGGAACCTGTTTGCAGTATCGGAACATTGTTAAGTGGCTTCTAGAAGACTCCCTGTCTAGCCATTCTGAAGCTGAAGAAATAACTGGAGGCTAACACACGGTGTTTACTGGAATAGACTAGACAAATTTTTCAGGTGTAATTTCTTCCTCTTCAGAAATGTTTTCAAATTGCTCGGATGAATAGAGAATCTATCTTCTGTGTATTTAGAAATATATGCAGATTCTCTGGAGGAATGCATCTGTGACATGAGTGTTAACTGCTATAAAACATACAGCTTGTTAAAAACCAGTTCAATGAAATGCTTTGGCAAAAAGGCTTTATCATATCATCATAATGGAAGAAGGGCTTTTTTTTCATCTAGAATGTTCCAGTTTTCAGGAAATTTCTTTATATGGGGAAATGAAGTTTGGGGTTCAAGTCAAATTGACATGTTCATATTGGTTCTGATCTTTAAAAGCTTCAAATGGAGCACAGAGGCCTTTCATCCTTAATTCATTTTTAAACTTTCCATTAAGCTTTTATGTAAAATCGTAGGTTATATCATCTTCCTCTGTAAAATACTCTTTTCAAGACCTTGCTGGAAGTAACTTAGCTTTTAAAAAAATGACATCCAGTCATTATAAATTGTATCTATTGGGAAAAGATCATGATACCTTCAAC
The DNA here is from genome assembly GCA_033439905.1 of Ceryle rudis. Classification (NCBI taxonomy): domain Eukaryota; kingdom Metazoa; phylum Chordata; class Aves; order Coraciiformes; family Cerylidae; genus Ceryle; species Ceryle rudis. Next base: position 182,299 of record JAAGNO010027487.1, read on the forward strand.
AAAGAACATGTGCATGTGTTTACAGTTCATGTTCCTGAGCATTCCTGTCATATAACAGAACTAAAACATGTTTACAGGTATGAAAGCCAGTACATTAATTTAAACCACAAACTAAGAATAAAAAAAAGAAGTTATCAATGGGAGCTATCCAATCCTTAGACCGCTTATCATCTAGAGGTTCACACATATTTTTGCTTGATTTCAGTTGTGTGGATTTTCTGATAACTTTGGATTCAGGCAAACTTAACAGATAGGCAAATTTCTGATTGATGATTACCCTTTAGTACATAGCTTGCAATATTTAGTCACCAAATAAATAAGTGTCCATTTGTACGGTCCATGTAAAGACCCTAAAGATAATGTTTCTGCCCAGCAATTTGAATGGCCATGAGATAAAAGCTTGTTTATATTAATTTTTATAGGGCCTTCAGTTTGGCTGCAAATACATTATTGCCGGTAAGAGAGCCCAGTGGAAATCTGAACCTAAGATAGATCTGCAAATAGCAGGTAATAGTCTCCCCAGTGATAAGCATAGTCTCAAGGCAGCTCAGTGCACAGTTTGTGCCCTGTCTTAATCTGCTGACTGCTACTGATTTTATTTTTTTTATTGTCTCATAGTTTCAACTCTTTAATGAACTTTAAAAGTCTTTGAATGCTCTAGACCTTCACATGGTGGTCCAACCTTTTAGAGTTGGACACAGAATTTATTATGGCATTAAAAATGAACCAACAGCCAAATTTTACTTGGCTAAGCTGGATTTTACCAGTAGGATCCGTGTATCTGGATCCATTAATAGTCATTGCAGTTGCTTGTGTAGGCTCAGTTTCATCCTCTGGAAATTCAGGTGGAATGTGGCTGCTTTTGCTGGTGCTTTTATGCAGTTTGCTCAAGAGTAAATACTGCTCCAGGTTCCGGGGTCACCTGGCTGCTAGAACAGATGTGGTTTCATGCTGTGAAGAAGAGCACAGTTTCAGGAGACTTGCAATGCCTTGTAATGTTTCCACTTTGAAAACTCTGGATAATGCTTATGAACTCCAGGATTTTTTTTCCTATGAAAATAACCTGAGTTCAAAAGTCTTCAGTGCTGTGTTTATTTCAGAAGTTGTTGTAAACATTTTGGGCTTGTACTTCATTATTCCTGGACTAGCTTCTGTCCTGTTGCTACATGAGGAGATGCTGTATACATAGTATTGTGTTCTTACTGTATTACTGCAATTTATAATTGGTAAATTAAGAGCTAGATACTAGTCTCAGTGTATTAACCTTGAATTATACTATAAAGATCTTATTTACTAGATTCTTTTCATCTTCAAGTGGCATTAAGAGCTCTGAGATGTATTCAGATAGTATTAGTCCACACGTGCAGCTGCTGTGGTTGTCACTGAAAACATAAACACAGATCTTAACCTTTAAGATGCCCCTCGGTAGATGTTAATGAACAGTGGGCTCTTGGTTTCATTAGGACTGGTGAGTAGAGGATGACATTAACCACAGGTAAAGGCCACTGCAGGAATGTTAGGAATTTCCCTTAGGAGCTAAAATCCAGGACAGAATGTCACAGCTGTCCCTCTTGTACCACAGCAACTTGAAACAGTATCCTTGATCAAAGCAACAGGGAACTGTTGGGGGCTGAAAATCTGGCTAGGAGGTTTTATGGTTGAACTCCAACTTAATAGCTAGAAAAGGCTGGAACTACTGCTGGTATCAACACTTTCAAAGCAATAGTGATGGGACTTACAGACACCTGTCAAGGTTAAAGATCTTGTTTAAAGGCCCAATCCAGTAATCATTTACACACATGAGTAACTTTATGGTGAATACTGCTGACATCAGGGAACATACTCATATGAAATAGTCATTTAGGATTCATAAATGTTTCAGCTATTTTGCCGTTTGTGGTGGAAACAGTTTATGAACTGAAATTAATTCTCACTAAATAGACACAAACTCATGTTGCAATGTCTGCTGTCCATTAGTGGATCTATTCAGATTAATGGTCAGTCTTGATGCTGTGTAACACACACGATGCAGGAACGTCTCAGTTTGCCAGTAAGAAAACTGGCAGATGGACATATTCATGAGATAAATAAATAGTTGTTTACTAATTGTAGTAATTTATTTTTAAAATTGTATATCTGGCACCACATCACAATACACTGTTTACTAAGGAAAAGTCATCAGCAGTTCATTATTTAAATGGTGCTTTGCTGTTGTCTTAATATACCCAATCTTACACAAATGGCTATGCTTCAACTTCTAAAGTTGCTTATTTAACTACAAAGAATTTTCACTGCTCTTCCTTGCTTTCCAGTAATTGCAAAACTTGAGATGTTTTTCTAAAACTAAATACAGAAGTGCTGTCTTCACTTTCATAGGCAGAGGAACCACGAGTTATCAGCATCCATCAGTATCTTTATTAAAAGTTAAATTATGCATTTATTTGCATATATCCAGCTGGTCCCTGGATCCCTTTGAACTTTCCAGATATGCAACCACGAGATAGCAACACAGGCACCCAGGGACTGGTTAGATGCAGACAGGTGATGACACAAACACTGGTGGGATGAAAGGGTGTGAAGTGTTATGTTAAAGAAAGTGCTAGTGCCAAAATAAATGGGGCTGTCAAAACCTGCATGAAGGTGTATGGGAGTCAGGGTGGGTGGGACTGTCCTTACCCGGTGCACTCCGTGCTAAAGGACATGGAAATGCTCGAGATTGTTAAGGAAGTGCTTAAGTAACTGGTGTGTTGCTCTCAACAGGGCTAGTTAAGATCTGTTCCTTTTCCTATTGATATTAAAGTATTATACCATAAGCATTACAGAACTATCCTTGTAAAGAATCATCGCTTCCAAACTGGCATTGCATTTCTGCACACAGCATACGCTTAACATTCTTCATGTGGAGCTTTATTGCAAAGCCTTCAAGACTCAGAGGACTTAGGGCTTCACATTAAGTTCTTAGTGCAGGTTATAAGAGAAAATAAAAACAAGGGTCTGGCTAGAAAGGACTGGTTGTTCCTACCAGCTATTTTGATCAAGGAAGAACCTTAACTTCTGATAAAAAGCTCCTATGGTGAATATAATGCAATTGATTTATTGCTCATTTTTTACTTGGGCCAAATAAAACTCTTAATTGGAGTTTGTTATCTAGGTACAACCAGATAGATCTTGTTGTAGAGCTGAGTATGCTGAATAACGAGCAGGTGGATAAATATCTGTTTAAATCATAGAATCGTAGAATGGTAGAGGTTGGAAGGGACCTCTGGAGATCAAGTCCAACACCCCTACCAGCCCAGGATCACCCAGGGCAGGCCACACAGGAACATAGCAAGGTGGGGTTTGAAAGTCTCTAAGAAGGAGACTCCACAACCTCTCTGGGCAGCCTGTTCCAGGCTCTGTCACTCTCACAGTGAAGAAGTTTTTCCTCATGTTGAGGTGGAACTTCCTGTGTTTCAGCTTGCGAACATCACTTCTCGTCCTATCACAGGGCACCACTGAAAAGAGACAGGCCCCTTCTTCTTGACACCCACCCTTCAGAAGGTTGTAAACATTAATATTAAAAAGGGTTCTCAACACAGTCCTGTGAAACAGAGTGAGAAATTAAAACTCCCACTAGATGAGGTTTCCAGGAATCCAGTGTGGTCTAACAATAAACAAGCCATATTCTGTGCAATCACTTTAATGTAATGCTCTCTTCTGTGGTTTTATGGCAGTCCTGCAAGATTCAGTGAAAGCATAGAGGGGGTCAATCTAAACGAGAGCAGCTACTGCCAGATCTCCTGCACTGTAGTAGGCAGGGGGGGTGTGATGCCTCTTTTAGATACTTCAGCCCACACAGTCGAAGTTGTAGCAGTACTCTCATTTAAAAAATAAAGCAGTTGTATAACTTTCTGGAAGGAATGTAGAAAAGTTGGACTACTTGTAAGGTTCCTGCCTGTTAATTTTCAATCTTGCAGGGCTTTCCTTGGTTATGTCCAGGATCAGGAACTGAAAGCTCAGTCCCTGTGACACCATGCTAAAAGCCAGCACAGCTATGCTGCTTTTTGGTCTTGAACTTTTTGGTCCTGAACTCAGAACAAGCATGGTACCTCTTTCACATCCACTGCATGGTGCAGATTCCCCCAAGGACCACCACGATTGACCTTCCTGAAGTTAATGTTGGGTAGCTGATGAACTTTGAATACAGTTCCTACTCACCATACCCTAACAGAGCCTTGAAAGCCCTCAAATGCAGAAGCTGTTATCTCTTTGTGAGTCCAAGCCCAGCAGCCTGTTTCTCTGATGACTCCTCTTTCCATCTCTGATACTGTGTGTTCCTGGGATTTTTGTGAAACTGATAAGCTTTAAAAACAGGGAAGAAAGTCACAGCATGGAAAATCCATTGTTTTGCTGTTCTGAAGCCCTGTGACTTTGTAGACTTTTATTCTGGAAAATCTAATATGTTATGTTGCATTCTGAACGGAATTGCAAATAGAAAGTCCACCTCCTCGCCCTCCTTCATACTTTTCATAGGCCTGTGATTTACTGGGATCAATATACAGCAGTAGAGCAGAAAAACTTTAGGGGAGCTTTGGAAATATGAAGCTTTACCACACACTTCTGTCAGAAGCAAATAAGGCATGTAGGCCAGCAATACGTGGAGCTTTCACAGAAGATGTTATTATCATTAATGTATGTCACTACTTCCTAAGCAGTCAGCCTCTGTGGAAATTGAAACTCAAAATTGACATGGTCTGAGATACTTAAATTCAGCAATAAAAGTTGTAAATACCTTGCCATCACATAATATGAGAAACTTTCAAGGTCAGCTAAAGAAACCTCTAAACTATATCCTTGCAGACTTCTTTCCCAGCTCGCTGCCTGCATTAGTGATGTCAGGTTGGAGAACCTATACATCCCAAATGAAAAATCAAAGCAGAGTGGCAATAACAGTGCCTCAAATTCCAGAGAAGGTGCTTCAAAATCAACTTCAAAGTGCAAGATCAAGACCAGGAAAGTAAATACAAGAAATAACTTTAGTCTTGTGACAGCTATAGATATGATGGGAAGATAAGCAGCTTTCTCTAGAACTTTTTGAGTAATACGCTCAGAAGAAATGACGGTTTGCTTCTACTTTCCTTTTCTGCTGATAGCTGTAATTTACACATTGTGAATTTGTATATTGTAGATACATAACTTAGAAAGTGACACACATTGTGATGTTCTCAAATGTGCTACTGCTGTCCAAAGAGTGTAGATGGAATTAAAAGTCCCTGCATTCACCCTGTGATCCTGCTTTGCCAAGCAAGATATGTGGGGCCATACTGTGTATATAGTCTGGCATATCTGTAGTGAGTAGGAACCAAATTCTGTTTGGCCCTATTTTCAGAAATTACTTGTCTCGAGAGTGCACAAAACAAGACAGATTTTAGTTTATGTGATAATGCTAACTGCAGAGTGCTCCTGTGGCTCAGTGCAGCTACGGTTCAGCTTCAAAAGCTGGTCATTTGGGAGCAAATAGATGCCCTGCAGTCTCAGCTGGCATTTTGTGCCCCTTTTACTCTCTCAGTTCTGTCGTAGTCAATGATATTCAGTTAGTTAAGTGTACTGCTTCTGCTCTGCAAAGCTGCCAGCAAAATCTTTGTAATGAGATTAGATAATGTACAGCCTTTTCTCTAAGAAACGCTCTCTAGCTTTGGGGGTTTTCTACTTAGTTTTGCTAATCTGACCGCCTGATACTGAAAATGCAGACCCTTCTCAACAAAGAGAGTCCAAATTGCTTCTAAACTATGGCCCTGATTTTACACAGTTTCCTCTTCTTCAGTGCTCAGGGCTCCATCCCTGTGTTACTAGGTTGCTGGGAACTTTGCCTGAGGACTGATCACAGGGATTGAAACCACATTTGGAACAGGGCAGCTGTTTACAAGCACAAAACAACACCAACGCACAGGCCCTGTTACCCATTGAAAACTGCAGACAGTTAGTTCTAAAAGAGGCAGAATGAGGCTTAAACGAGTTAAAGGGTAATAACTGCCTTGCTCCCTCATCACTGTTTCCAGAATGGGAATAATTCTTCATCAACTGTTTCAAGAAACAAATTCATTCTTTTTCTTTTGGTGGGTCATAGGTAAAAACACCTCGCAGGGTTATTCTTTCACGTAATATGAAAGATCAAGTCTTTTCTTTATTAAGATGACAGTAATAATACTTATGAGTATTAATACTTAGCGGTATTAGGTCTGCATTACTGCATTTACCTTTATACTTAACCTGCGAGGAGAGCTTTTGGCTTCACTTTCTGTGTCACTGAGCACAGCTTCAGCTGTAGTCAGTGCGCAGGGTGGCTCTGGCAAGTCAAGTCACACTAGCAATTAGTAATAGATGCTTCCATTTTAAAGGCTGCTCTAACAGTGTCACAGAGCTGTAAATATAATTTCAGAGATCATGGAAGAGCTCAGGTCTGAAGCTTTAACTCTTATCAGACTTAAATAGTTTAACGTGAAAAAATGAATAGTATGGGCCTTGAGACAGCTTCTGTTTTCCAGGAGCTGGTTATTGATTATTCAGGATTATGCAGCCAGACACTGAAATCCTTCTTACGAAGCAGTTGCCATCATCTAATGTTCATGTAGCATAGAATTTCCCTTTTGTAGAAAACACTAGTGTTTAACTGGAATCAAGGCTAGATGGCTATATACAGTCTCTCTCAAAATATCTAGAATTTAATAGCGGATAATTCCCTTTCTACGGAGGATGGTGCTAAAAAAATCTTAGAAAAAATACTATAGCAAGGGCATGAATATTACAGAATTCTAAAGGATCACCTGAAAAGCCTGTGGAATGTTTATCACTGTCTAATATTTTCTATATATTATGTGTCAGTATATTCAGTGGATAAGTCATTCTGGTGCTCTGTATTCCTTAATGGAATGGATGACTGTTCACAAAGCTTAACCTCCATGAGCTTCAGTTGCCCTTCTGGTATGTAAGGGTGAGGATGCTGAGCTGAAATACGAGGAGTGTTGTGTATTCAAAAAGTGCCAAACATTATCCTGTGATTTTTTTCATTGAAATTGAGATTCCTGTAAGAGATACTAGAAAAATCTTTTTTCTCATAGAAGTGCTTTCATAAATATTTAAGTATTTATGTAACCTTTGAATATTTTAGCAACATTTACATTAGTATAACAGAACTGGGTAAATGGGTTTACACACCAAAATACAAGATTCTGAACCTGATGAATCCAAGCAGGACATCTACTATTGTCATATCTCCTCATTTCTGTTTAAAAGTATTAAAGTTCTGAGACTTTTTAAACCTCAGGGTGTTTAATTAAGGCCAAACTACACAGACTTCTACCCAGAAAATGGACCGATGCTTCACAAGTTTTCAGTGTTCATGAACTTGACAGGATTGCCATATTAAAAATTTTATTTTTGTCCTTCAGAACTGTCCTCGAGAGACTGCACTGATATCTCCAGAGGTGAAAAACCACTAGGAGAATAAACAAGCTTAGACTAGACTAGACTCACAGACGTTTATTTTTAGGTCTTAGAGTTGGCGTCCTTTCCACTCCTGTGTACAATAGATAGGAGACAGAACAGTGTTTTGAGTTCAACATATTTTGAAAGACAGTGTTAGCTTTGACATGAAATTAGTCTTTTGTAAACTATCTGCCTCCACCATTAATTGAAAGAAGATTTATCAGGAATCTGAAGCGAAATTTAACCCAGCAAAACTGATAGTCTTAGAGAAGCATCAAGAGCCTCTTTACAGCTGCAGAGTCCAGGACAGTACATGGGCACATCCTTTGTGGTACCCTCGAGCAGCTCATGCTCCCTTCTTGCAATTCTACAATAAAGAGGTCATGGTGGAATCACGACCTTCATCTGAAAAGAGTAAGTAAAGGAAGACACAAAGGTTCTGCATTTGACTGGTAACAGTACTAGGAATCTCCTTCATATTCACTGCAGCTAACCTGTTCATTATCAGGTGGAAAGGTACATTCACTGCCCAGATCACAAAGTCACATAGTGCCATAGGTAGTGATTCAGGAGTGACTCTCTACCTTCTTCCAGTTTAAAGCCATTAGCCCTTGTCCTATCACTGCATGCTCTTGTAAAAAGTCCCTTTCCAGCTTTCTTGTAGGCCCCTTTTAGGTACTGGAAAGCTGCTGTAAGGTCTCCCTAGAGCCTTGCCTCCTCATCTCTCCCTCCTGTCACTTCTGTCATTTGCTGTCTAGCGTCTTTATTTTAGTTTTAATCTGGAGAGAGAAGTTAGAAAAATAGAAAAAAGGGGGGGAAAGTAGCTGAATGCAGCTTAATAATGAAAGAAACTGCTGAAATAGCATCAGAAAGCTCTTTAAAATGCAAAACTTCTTGCTGTTCTGCTACATAGAATAGAAAAAAAAAAAAAACAATCACTTAAAGGTGGTGGCTAAGCAGACTTTCCCTTCATCATCTTGCACTTCTGATGCCAAAGATAAAAAGCACTTTCAGAAGGAAGATGTTTTCATAGTAAAAGCATAAATACTACCAGAGATGAGAGACAGATCACTGTTCACAGAGTCTTCAGCTTCTATTAGAAACTTCCTTAGACTACTGTGTCCAGGACTCACAGATGAGAGCCGGTCATTGTGCTGCTCAGTGACCTTCCAGAAGCATTGCAAAACCCTGGAGGAAAACAGAGAGATACTTTTATCTATCAAAAATGCCTAAACAAATATACCATTTTAATTAAAAAGAATTTGAGTTCTAATATGATCAGTTTAATATATTACTCTTTTTTATCTCCCTTCTGTCTTTTCTCCATGATTCCACGTGACAGTGTTTTAGGTTGTCCCTACCAGTCACGTGTTTCCATCTCTTTTAACCTCATATAAGAACAGATCAAAATAATTTTGCCAAGTCTTTGTTGAGTAACTCCAAAACCAAGTTGACTCCGTTATTTCCATCTAAGTTAATCTGAGGTAAGGGGTCTGTTGTTATATAACCCCTACCCTTTTTTGGGAAGGATCTGCTTAGCAAATCAAGACCTTAGGTGTGGCTTGCTGATGTAAATTGCAGCAGGATCAGTACATCTGGATTTGTTCTCTGAGGCTGAGAAATCCTTTGTGTTTATTTTTTAAGTGACAGTGTGTGTGAGATGAGGGCAGGGGAAGCAAAACTGCTTGCTGTCATTCTACTCACCTGCAATAGCTAAAGCTGAGCTCCTGTAAGCTGTTGCTTACAGGAGTTCTAGACAATGGAATATCTTATTAAAGAAATTAAACATTTCTTGAGAAGGAGTATCGTTAATCCTGTGCATATGGACAGCACACACACACTGTGAATTAGATGCTGAGATACTTTCTCCCTTTCATGCCCTGTATAGCAGTGGTTGGGAAGTCTGTTGCCTTTCTTTGTCAAAAGCAATCAGTGCTGCTTCAAGAATGGATACCTGAAAACACAGCAGTGGAAATGCAGACAGTAATACAATACAGTACAGTATAATACAATACAAGCTTTGCTCCTCCTGTACTGTCTGTGTGCTACCCCTGTCAGAAATATAGGAAGAGAAGAAAGAGCATCTGTAAGGACATTAACAGTGCTTGTGGTTGGTGAAAAGAGTAATGTTTTCCTCAGTGCAACTCATAAAGACTTGCCACTATTGATGATGCATGTCCAGTAATGAATATTAAGCTGTAGCAGTTTGAAAGGCTTCATGATAACTAGAGCAGCCACCTCCTTAGGATGCCGTATATATTTGTTTAGCCATTTGTTTGTTGCATACCCATGGAGGCATGTAGCAGCTTTCCAAATACAGATGGAGATTGGATCTCAGCCGAGAACCATTCAGGAATCGCACTTTTGCTACTAGTGTTACTGCATTTTTTTTCCCTGACAGTTACGTTTGTTCTGTTACCAACAACACTGGGATTTCTGTAATATTACATCTAGACCAGCCCTGGTCAGTCTGAGTATATTATCAAAAATCTTTTAACAACATGTGTGTGAGGCTTACGATGTGCATAAAAATGTAACTTGTACAACTGATTCAGAAAGTTCATTTGTCTTTGGGTGAATGGGATGGAACCAGTTTCAGGATGCAAATAGCTACTGCTCCAAGCAGAATTAAATTAGATCTCATTCACAAGCCTCCTGAAAGCTTCTGCTCAAAGGAAGATAAGGCTAAGGAAAGACAAGCCATATCTGAAGCTGCTTTGTCAAATTTTCCAGACATAAGGTCTTCTCCCCGAAGTACACTCACTACTTCCCATTTGGCTCTTGAAGTTATTCTGTGCTCCAAGTGTAGTGCAGCTCTCTGATTGTTGCTGACCAAGGCTCCCTGGGTTGTGTTGTTTTGAAGGAAAATAGACAGAAAGAGTTGAATTGACTTTTCCTGTTTGTATTGTGTTCTCTTAAGTTTCCTTTTACAATCTCTCCATCAGGTGTTTTACAAGAGTGTGAGCAAGTGTCTAAATCTGACAGAGGATACAAACAGGGTGTGCATCTCAAACTGGGAACAGTTTAGCTCCTGTATCTGTGGTCACAGAGGGCATCCAGTTTGATTAGCCTGGGGACATAAGCATTACCAGCTCATGATTTTCATTTGAATAAAATTATATTGGGAATGGAAGTGGGCATAAAAGGGAGCAAATGATAATAGAAGTATACATTCAGACAGAGACACATTGTCACCAACAGTCCTTGTTATGGGTGATGAAATAGAATTCTGACGGGATGTGAGCAGAAGCAGAAGTTGAAGGGATCTACTGGGTTTACTGTTAATTTCTGCAGACATACCAGCTCATTTAGGAATATAACAGCTCCCTTTGCTAGCCACTAAATGTATGATTAATGTGCCACAGGATTTCCCCAGACATTTATAACACCTTTAGGAATAGGTATGACAATGACTTTATCACATGGAGTCACTTCATACTATCTGCATTCCTCTTAATGATTTATATATTCAGGAGTGATTTTATCACTAGTACTCAGTAATGTAATAAATGAGAAAACTCAATGGTCTGTAAATTACAATATTGATTAAAGAAGTGATTACTGATATAACTCTTACATGACTATGATAATGGTTGCTTATATTTCAGGACAGCATTTACATGTTAATGATAAATCTGCTGCAGTGTTTAGAAATACTTTACAGCTTTAATCAAAATGTAAACATTTATAAACAGATAATGTTTATTGCGGAGGAAATGAGTAGACTTCTGTTACTCTTCAGTGGATGAAATCCATTCCAGAGACGACTTTGTCTTAATGACTGAAAGCAACATCACCCCTCGATGAAGGTACTCATCAGGGTAGAGCTTTGATTTGCTGCTTACTTCTATTGAAACCTGCCTTGGGTTGCTGGGTTCCTCTTGACCAAGCCGTGAAGGAGCCTTGCTCATTATAAATTCCACAGCACTGTGGTCGGCTAGTGGCTCACTGCATAACAAACAGAAAATCAACCACCAGCTTCATAAATAGTCTCCAGTCTTTAGGCATCTCCAGCATAATTATGCCTCCTGAGCCAATGAAGGATTTTTGTGTTCATCTGCTCCCATTGTAAAAGGCCATCATTAACATGCATAAAGAGATGGGAGCCTGTTTTGTTTGGTTTTGGTTTTGAGATGCCAGCGTTACACTTTGAGCTTGTTTTGACACAATGATTACCTTTTCTTCTTTCTCTCTCTCTTCCTCTGCCTTAGGTTTCTGACAGATGTGACTATGTTTTTGTCAATGGCAAAGAAATGAAAGGCAAGGTGAACGCACTTGTGAACTTCACGTATCAGTACCTGAATGCTCCTCTGCAAATCACAGTCTGGGTTCCACGCCTGCCTCTTCAGATTGACATTTCGGACACAGAACTGAGCCAAATAAAAGGCTGGCGAGTCCCAGTTGTTTCCAACAAAAGGTGGGTTTGAGTTGCTAAATTTCTTGGGTGTTTTTGTAAAATGAATGGAGTTGATTTTAACTCTCAGCAAGAACAGCTGCAGCACCTGCACCCAAAATGCAGCATCTTTCCCTGAGGAGCAGCAGAACTGGAACTGGTTGTTTGGACATACCAGCTTAGGTGAAGAAGCAGTATGGCCCATTTGTATGGTCCTTCCTCATGCTAGGTAGCCATGAATCAGAAGTGGTCCAAAAAAAGGGAAGGGATATCTCTTAAGGGGGTACTCTCCATTAGCACTCTAATGTTAGTTTTCACTAATGTTCTTGAAAACACTTTTTTATGCTTCATTTTCTTATGAAAAAAGACCCACCAGAGACAGTGATGATGAGGATGAAGATGAGCGGAAAGGAAGAGGATGCACTCTGCAGTACCAGCATGCCATGGTGCGAGTTCTCACACAGTTTGTAGCTGAGGATTCTAGCCCATGGGGTCAGCTGAGCTACCTGCTGGGCTCAGATTGGCAGTTTGACATTACAGACCTGGTGATGGATTTTATGAAGCTGGAGGATCCTCACATTGCCAAGCTACAGGAAGGCAGGATTTTGATTGGACGGGAAGTAGGAATGACAACGATGCAGGTACCGTGCTCTATACTGCCACATTCTGCCATCCCCATAAAGAACCTGTGTATGGGCATAAATCCAGCATAGTGTTCTGCTGTTTTGAAACAGGATGATTTCCCTTTATGTTCCTGTGACCTTCTAGAGTGTCACACACAGCATTTACCTGACACCAGTGATCCAAGCTAGAGGTGTTCCAAGGCATGCAGCAGCATGGCCAGGAGCTGGAAGCCATAGAACCTTCAGAGGTGTTTAGAAGAAGCCTATCCAGGCTCAGGGAGAAGTCAGAGCTCTTGCCTCATGTGGATGGAGGTTACCACCAGTCAGCTGGCTTTTTGAGACAGATATCTTTAGATTGTGCCTAGTTTCTTTTGATTTATTTAAACATTAATTCAGGGAAAAAAGCAAAACAACTTGGTTAATAATCCTGAAAGGCACAATTGGTCATCACCATATCCCAGTTCTGCCCCAGATGAATTGTTATTAAAGTCAATGCATAAAGAGTGAATGTAGCTAATCTAGGCTGTAGATATGAGGGAGGTGGAAAAGACACTCTGTGCATGAATTACCTATCCTTCATTCCCTGAAGATAGAAGTATGGCCCTTATTTTCATTAAAGGGAAGGAAATCCTACTACCTTGATGTTCCATTAGAAACAGAAAAGAGGGAAGAATTAGAATTTCCAAGCAAAGAAGTGAAGGAAAAATCCTAGATGTTGCTAACCTCCCTTGGAAATGGTTGGGAAGTAAGGCTGATGGGCTCATCCATACTGGGACACACAGGGGAAGAAAGTTTTAAATCAACTCTTCTAGTGAAATGATGCAAACGACACAACTGAGATACTATAGCTCTCAGTACTGGATGCAGTGTTCTCAGCTGTAGCCTCTACTGAATGTTTTCCCTACCCTGCTAATGAAATCAGACTCCTTTTGCAGTGTGCTCTGACATTTCATTTCTGTGCATAAAACCTTGGAGACAAGAAGGGATGATAACCTTAAGAGAGGTTATTTTAATTGACCAGCTGTTTCCTAAATTCATCTTTTGTATTTCTCCAAAGGTTTTATCTCCTTTGTCTGACTCCATCCTGGCAGAGAAGACAGTGACTGTACTAGATGAAAAAGTGACCATAACAGACCTTGGAGTCCAGCTGGTGGCAGGGCTTTCACTCTTTCTTCAGCCGAGTACAGCAAGTAATCGAGCTATTGTGGCTACAACCATTGCCCAAGAGTTGCTTCATACTCCTAAGCAGGTAGTGTACACTCCGCAGTGACTGTTGCCTTTGTTGGGATGAGGCTGTGTTTTATCAATGTGAAGTACAGGTGATATTTCATAACAAGTTTAGAAGTTAGACTGTAAACTATAGGTGTAGTACATGTCTGTGTCAATCACCTTCCTCTAGAGGTACTCTGGAATTGTCTTCTCATTTCTTCCTTTCAAATATGTACTAAATATGCTGGAAATTTTCTGACTACAGTGAAGTTCATATTAGTTACATTTTTAATATTCTTTCTTTAAATGATACAACATCTCTTATTTTCACAACACGGGCAGTCCTTGGACTGTGATCCTTGTTTGCTATATGAGCATGCCCTTGTTTTCCATGCCAGAGAGTACAGAGCTCTGTGTGTCACAACAATTTCATATCTTGAAGAGCAATCAAATAGAGGCAGAAGATAGCCAAATACATTTCTTTTCCCTCCTGCAGTCATGGCAGACTGCCAGGCTCCTCTCTCCTTTTATAATTTTGATGGATTTTGGGGGGTTCATCATTCAGTTCATGTGCTGACTCTACTTAAATTAAGCCAGCAAATTCCCATCTCTGCAAAGGGACTCCTTCAAGCATCATGTTTCAGGTCACAACACGCATGGAAAATAAGACTGGAGAACACCACCAGATCAAGGAAAACAGTTGCTCTGGAAGAGATTAAAACCAAGGGTCAGTAGCAGTGGAACAAGTTCTGTGTACATTGCTCTTTCAGTCAGTTGATTTGAAGAGCAGGACTGGGGAGCATGCAGTTAAATCTGTCCACAGCTACTCCTCTCACGGAAACTTTATTTCATCTCACATAGATAGGGAGAGATCTCAAGTCAAGTTTTATGGCCCATTTTCGTGATTATTGCTACCTAATTTTCTGGAACATAAAAATAATTTAGATTGTTTTATAACTTAGTGACAGGAAAATGTCCAAACTAGAAGGACATGCTGCCCATCTGTTCCATTTACTGCATCCTGTAAACATTAGAATCTTACATAATTAACCCATTTATCCCCTTCTCCAGGGCTTAGAAACCACATCTGACATAGTCTTCAGACAAAGACTGTAAAATCAAAAGCTAAAGCATGCATAACCCAATTCTGCATTGTAGGACAGAGCACCATTTGTCTGTAGCATCATTGGAAGAATCATGGCTTTGATTGCAGATAAAAGAGCATGTGAATCTGGAAAGGTTGCTCAGATTTACAGATGACCCATCCTGAGTGGGTAAAGGTATTTATCAACATCAGGTTACGGCAGATTATGACAGGGCATTTCAGTAGTGCACAACATGACATCTCCTATTGTATTATAGCATGGCAATGTGATATGACATGTCATTATATATCACTGCAGTTGACAAGTTATGAAATAATACAGAAGAGTAAAAATGTGTAAATGTGTTTTGTTTTGAAATAATTTTTCCCAGAATCCATGTTATGGAACAATTTTAGTGAAATACTTTGTTTAAGCTGATCTTCTTTTGTGAGACAATTTCAGTTTCCTCAGAGTCACACATTTCTGATACAGGAGTGACTGGACATAGCAGGTTCTCATTCTGGAAGTGCTTTCTGGTTCTGGTAGTGCTGGTCAGTGTGGGGTGCTGCTTTCCCTGCTGTCCTCTTCCTGAGCCTACAGATAGCACTACTGCATCATGCTCACTGAAGATACTGACTGTAAAACTGGAGGAGTGAGAAAAGCAAGCACCTTTTTCTCAGTATAAGAAGTTTAAAATCTGTTGCTTCTTCTACAGACTCCTTCGGGGGGGGGGGGGGGGGGGGAAACACAACCCAGGACCTATACCCTATTAAAAGGCAGTGGAAAATCTCCATACCAGGATCTGGAATGCCCAGGGAAATCTGGTTGCTTAGTAGTAGTCCAAAATTAGTCAGTTTTTCCCACTCCTGTGCATGGTGCCTTCTGTCCCAGTTTCCTGCAAACATAGAGCAACATGTTCTTGTGGAACCCCACTTCAGTCTTTACCACTCCTCCTAGCTCCTCCAGTCTGGAGCCTACCCACCCACATTGCCTCTGCTTGTCTTCCCACCACCTCCTCTTCACCAGAAGTAAGAAGTGTTGTTCTTCCTGCTTCCCAACTGAAGGCTCTGCTGGGAGCATCTCTCCTCACTTTGGGGAATTTGTGAGGGTCAGTTCCTGCTCAAGCACAGTGAGTGTCTGTGGTCCTGGTCGTGCTGGGCCCATGTGGATTCTGAGCGCTGTCCCAAGTTACTGGGGCACTTTAGCAGTGCCCTCCTCCTGGAGGCCTGAGCCAATTCCACAAACAATGCAATTCACTTCCTACCTTACTGTAAACCGCTCATTTGTACTCAGCCTATAGACAAAGTTTGCCCAAGGAATGGCTGTTGAAAAGAAACCTTAGGGACTTTACATTTGCATCACCAAAAAAAAGAAGACAGGAATAGATTTCACACTAGAAAATACATTGAAGGCAATAGTCTTAACACAGGAGTGGCCTGTACACTTTTCCATTCCCTTGCAGTTTGAATGAAGGGTAGAACATTTAAGTCTCTTGCCCTTAGAAGAATTAATGCCAGTGAAGGAAGTTTGTGGCTAAATTTTGCAAGAAGTGACTCATGATTTGGAGTATGTCAGCTGAGGCCCTTACTGAGCTGGAATTTTGAAACACCACAGCTGAGTGTTTGCTGAAAATCAAGCCCTTTTGAAAGTGAGGTTTTTATCAAGGGGACAGCCCAGAGCAAATCATATACTTTAATGTTGCAAGGACTTGATTATTCGTGTCTTTTGCTCTCAGACGAGTTTATAAAAAGGCCCAAGTAACTCATGCAAACCTTACAGATGCAGCTGGAATACAAAATCACAGTTAAGATAGCTGAAGGTTTTATTTTTCTCAGAAATGACTGTGTATGTCTCAGCATTGTTATATGGAAAAAAACAGTCAATGTGTTCTTAGTCAAATGTTTTCCTTGGCTTCCCTCTAGCACCTTCAATAGCCGAGCTTCCATATAGATTAGCAAATGTCCTTGGTAACTGGTACTCTGGCAGGCACAATATTGTCCCTAGCAGATTAAGCAGTACGTCTGTAGAGTACAATGGACAGCATAAAGCATTATACAGATTGTGCTATTACACATCTTTCAATATCATAGCAATCAATTTAGTATTTTTGCCGTGTCTTTCTTTCAATGAATATAATGGCGAGATTAGTTCCGTGATTATAATGACCACACCATGTCTGCATAAGCAGCACAAAGCAGCCAAAACACAAGTCCTGAAAAGTTGGCAGATTCTTAGCAATATAAAGAAGATACGCTAATTTTATTTATCTTGGATGCCTTGAGTTAAATACCTTTATCTATAGTTGGGTAACTAATTACCTGATGTGACGCGGTGACCTTGAGGGATGCTGAGCTGACCTCCTTCTTTTTACACATTGGCACGGCAGAGTGAATCAATGATTTTGCTACCTAAAAATAAATGCAGGTGACCAGCTTTTAAATATCAAAGTTGAAATATCTTCTGAAAATTTGGAAACTGTAGCTGTGAGCAGTCTATTTTTAGTGGCCATCTGCTCAGGTAGCAAAGCAGTTCCATTTGGCTTGCTGACGGTTGTTAAAATCAACACTGCCATCCTAAAAGCTTCTCCAAAATGTAAATAAAAGAAAACCTACCGTGTTCAAGTGTTTTCTGATCTGAGTGAGCTTCAAGGACTTTTAAATTTCAGTTGTCTCTGCAGGGAAACTCACAGTCATATCATGGCTTTGTCATCACTGTAGGGTATTGCATGTGGTCTAATGAACGGAAATGGGAGAGTGAGGAAAGGAAAAAGAAAGCCTTTAATAAACAGCTGTGTGTATTAACGTATCTCCCAGTGCTACTGGAAAGCTGCAGACATTTTCTTAGGGAAAAAAAGAGTAATGTTAGCACTTCCTAAAGGCCAATTTCTTCTCTTTTACATGTGTAGCTCCTGTTGACATCAGTGACAAGACCCAACCCTGTGAGGTCATCCATAACCTCACAGAATGTCCTTCAAGGTGTCCACTCACTCTGATTGGAGGTGAGGGTCCCCAGCATCAGCTGAATCAGGGTGACAAGCTGAAGTTACTTGCATCTCCCTGCCTTTTGGATTGGCACAATACTGTCCTGGTTCAGCTTATGTCCTTCATGCAAACTAGTTCTGAGAGTTCACTGACATCTCACAGTTAAGTAACTGATACTAGGAGTATTTTTATCATGTGGATTCTTTACCCCATTCTAGCAGTAGAAATTACACTTATATTTGTACATCTTCTTTAAAACTGTCAGAGCAATGTAATGGCTCAAAAGTATGAGAGAGGAATTAAGCAGCACAGGAAAGGGAGAAAGGATGTGCTGTTACATAAGAATCTGAATTCTTCCTTTGCAAATACTAGCAAATTCCCACTGGAAAGGAATGTCACATTAGCAGATTGGACAAAAATGAGAGAAAGAAATACTCAGTAGGGGAATGCATGGTTCGAATTAAGATCTGAGTCTTGCCTGGTTTTCATTTCCACATCATAGCCATCAAGTCCAATTTTTACTACACAAGCCACAGGTTTAAAAATAAATGCACTTGTAATTCTTTGATACTTCATGTGATAAAATGGCTAGGGAAACCCATTTCAGCATTCAGGCCTCCAGATAGAACAATCAGAGCTGGATTCCCTTGCCTTTATTTGAGGGAGGGATGTATTTGTTTTCTGCAGAGCCATCCAGCCATCTATTTCTTTCCTTTCGTGTCCTATCTCACTCCAGGACTATTGCAGCTGACTCCAGCAACTGAGGGCTTATTCACAAATACTTTTATTTGTGCTTTAGTGAGGGAAGACCGTTAAAAGGCATCTTTATTCTGGGCATGGAATAAAATCAAATATACTGATCAGTCTTCACATCTGTGTTTCTAAGCTGCAGAATTCTCTGAAATGCAATCAGTACTACACACTTTACTCCCCTATTTTTTGCTTGAAGAATACAAGATAGAATCTTGGTATCAAGCTGACCCCAGCTTTTTTGAGTAGGTATTGAAGGACATTTGTAATCACTGACTGTGATGCTACAGATGGGCTCAGTGGAACATCCAAAGATAAGCAGCATTTCAAATGCTGTGTGATGCTTTAGAGGACAAAGTAATCATCACTGTGGCTCCCAGATTTTCACAGGCTACTCGTGCAGGTCCTAGCACAGAGGGACTCATTAGATCTCTGCACGATAGGCTTTCTGCTGAGCTTCAAAACCAGGTGTGCTTCCTCCATTCAGGTTGCCTTTTGGAGTGTAAGCCTCCTTGTTTTATCTAGGTGGAACAGACATAGCCAGCAAACAGTTGTGTTTGTGGTGACTCATACGGCAGACTTTGAAGTATTCCAGGTCAGGGAATGCAGAGTTACTCAGGGACTGTTGGTTTCCATTAGAGCCATGTTACTTCTGACCCTGATAATTGCCCCTTTCTTTTACTCACCTAAACATGACAAGTGGATTACAAGGGCGATAAATACTAATAAAAGTGCTAGTTTATCCAAGATTTTTTGAGTGGCATCTTTGGACTGATAAGCAGCAATGTAATTCAAGGCCAGAAAAGGTGCTGGAACAGCAGCAGATCAAGAACTGGCCAATTTGCTGAACTTACACCTGGAATGGAGGAAGACAACAGCAAGGGAACAAGGGAAAACATAGACCCAATGCGTTTTGATAAAGAAAGCTGAAAGCATGATATTTGATAATTGTGGGAAGTCATTTCTTCATCTCCTCTGGGCTGGATTTTGCTGTCATTAACATGATCTAATGTACATTATCTGACTCAATTCACAACATCACAGTCACCATACAAATCATCTTGTTCTCTAAGACACACTGTCGCTAATGTGTAGTTGTTCTTTTGTCTGGGAGTGTAACTGAGGATGAGTGTGTGTGCACATGCATATATGAAAGAGAGGAAAAGTGGAGGAAGAAAAGTCTGGAGAACCAGTTAATTCCTAAAACTATTTGTTTATGCTTAATAATTAACGAACACAAGGATCTGTCACCTCATTGTTGAGGTCATCAGACTAGGGGCAGCAACTTTGCAGGTAAGAAGGCTCCAATCCATCTTCATCTGCTGATAGTAATTGGAGGACCTTGTCAGACATTTGGAGGGGATTTATTGATGTAGTACATAGGATTTGCAGAAACAGCTCTTTGAAGGACATGGTACTAAATAATTTCTTTTTTCTGTCTTTTTTTTTTCTTTTTAGCTTTTCAGAATTTATAATCATTTGGGAAATTCACTTCCTTCTTCTGCCTTCAGCTTTCCTTTAACAATGTGAATCAGAGGAGGTGATCTGTTGCCAAATAGAATATTTGGGCTGATACAGTATAATTTGGCAGGATTTGAACTCTTTCTCTCATTTGTTTTCTTTCCCTTTTAATTAACTTTGTCCATAGTATAAGCATGACAATGTTGTATTTTGAAAAGAATTAATTCTTCCTATGAAAAAAGGGTCTCTTGGAAATAAAAAAATGTCAGTGCTTGTTGAAAACAATGGCTAAGCTATTGCACACCTCTGTTATCTATAGTAAATCACCTGTGCCTGCAAATTTCAGCTGACTGACATTTTTCTCTATCTCTGCTTCATAAAACTAGGAATGCAGAATAGTGGAGAAATAGTGTAAAGAATAAAAGTTGTTTCAAAGTTGCTTACAACTTTGTCAAGTTCTAGCTATTCAGGCTGAATTTTTCCATGCTGGCTGCCTCTTATATATCTTTTGTGATAAGTGCTTGAAATGATGCTGGTGTTTTATCCTTCCATAGCCCGATTAAAAGTAAGTGTATTTTACACATCTCCCCAGTGGTACTTGAGGCTGTCCCCTTGGTTTAGGAAGAAGGAAGGCAACAGGGTGTGGAATTTCTGGAGGAGATGCATCTTTTTCTCTCTACACATATCCACTAAAAAAAAAAAAAAATCCTTTACTTTCCCACGACTGGGTTTGCTCTACTGTAGATTTTTATGATATAAATTTAAGCTATGCCCTGAAGCTTTATACTTCTGTCTGTTCAGCCATTTCAGGGTTGTTTCCCTAATGAAAGATCAGCTGGTTTAATTTCCTTACGCAGTTCACCCTTCCCAGCTTCTGAGCTACCCTGGCTCCATTTCAAGCTGTTTGAAGCACATTTGAATCACTAAGAACGTTGCCTTCTTTCCTGTTGTGCCACAGCTTATTTTTCTTCTTTCAGTCCCTCAAGAACTTGCTGATAGCACTTTGGAAATCAAATATTCATTATAGTCCAACCTTCTGCACAGCTAAATGCCCCTTGCTGTTTTCATTGAAAAGCTTTAAATTTAACTAGAAGGGTAGCAATTCCCTTTGTTTATAACCATAGCGTAACAAATTGTAGCCAATTGAAAACCATATTAGGTTGTAAATTTGTGTTATGACTGGACGTTAACAGGGTGGCAATGTTTTTCCCCAATGGTGATTTTCAGCCCAGTTGTTCTGATGTACCCAAGTGTAAAGTTATTAGGGCCATCTGCGGTTTAAGTCTGGGAAGAAAAGAACTTCAGTTTTGTGTGAAGTTGCACTCTGACAATCTGCCTGCACGTCTGCTGGCTAAACAGGCAAGACATAGAGCAAATGAAAACATAAAGAAATCTCCTGCAAAGAAAGCTACTGAGATGTGGAGAAGTAAATATCTATATCATCTGGATGGGATTTCAAATAGCAAAGAGCTGACCTCTAGCTTTGTGTTTGCTTCTAATGATGACTTCTAACAGTGCTACCTGCAGAGAACAAAGACAGTCCAATTAAATCCAGGCCATTTGTATTTCTATCGTAGAGTT
This sequence comes from Ceryle rudis, assembly GCA_033439905.1. NCBI lineage: Eukaryota > Metazoa > Chordata > Aves > Coraciiformes > Cerylidae > Ceryle > Ceryle rudis. The sequence goes on from JAAGNO010027487.1 coordinate 203,846, forward strand.
CATACCAGAATCCCCATCCTCCTCTCCTTGACACAGAAATGAGGTGGACTTTTTAATTATCTCAAGGATAAAGTGTGTTTTACTTAAACCTTTCTCCAGCAAAATGGCAATCGTTCTGTGAGTCTTTTTCTTTTAGGTGAATCTTCTGCTCCAACCATTTCCAAGATACTGTTGTAGACCCTTATTCCTGCTAAGATATTTATGCATTGCTTAATTTGACAGCTCCCTGTGACACCTGCATGGGGAACATGAGGAGAATAAGTGTTCTCTCAAGTGCCTCTAGTCATTTTTCTGCTTTGTCTCTTTCAGCTTTTGTATGATGGGAATGACTTTCTTTATAAATCATGTAAATTGTAGCTTGTTAATGGGTACTTTGGTATTATGGACATCTCATATCAATTATTTTATATGTTCTTTTGCAAAACATTTGCAGGAAGGATAACAGTGGAACCTTTAGTGAAAAATGTGACCAATTTTCTGCCCCATCAGTTGAAGCTTGGTTTGCTTTAAATGCAGTGCAGAGTCATTGTCTTCCATTTCCTCCAGCTGCCATTCAGAGCTAAGAGATTGATGAGCTGCAATGGGTTGAGCTGTTTTATTTAAGACCCTGTCTTTAACCATATCCCTCTCCTTTCAGGAAGCTGTAGTAAGCACCTGGATTCAGTTCAGTGACAGCTCTGTTACTCCGCTGGACATTTATGATTCTAAGGACTTCTCCCTTGCTGCTGTGTCATTAGATGAAGCTGTTGTCTCGATCCACCAGAATGCTGCCTTAAAATGGCCAGTCGTGGCAGCAGAAGGTGAAGGTCAGGGCACATTAATCAAAGTAGACATGATGATTTCTGAAGCCTGCCAAAAGTCCAAGAGGAAGAGTGTCCTAGCTGTGGGGAATGGCAACATCAAAGTCAAGTTTGGCCAGAATGATGCAGACTCTGATACAGGTGGAGATTATGATGCTGATGAGATTGAAAACCATGCTAGTGACCGACGGCACAAAGTCTCAGATCAGGAGCGGTATGGCCAAGACGGACGATATTATGGCAGCTCTTCGGCAGAGCGAGAGGAAAGCGCCATCAGGAAAGTCAGCACCACAGCAAAATCTGTAATAAAAAATAAAGTAATTAAAAACAATAGGCTGGATGGCAGCAAACTCTCGGACGATAGCCAGCTGCAGAACATTCCTATAGACTTTACCAACTTCCCTGCTCAAGTAGACCTACCAAAAGGCAATGCAGGCATGGAGGAAAATGACCTGGTGCAGACACCTCGGGGCCTTAGCGATTTGGAGATCGGGATGTATGCACTGCTAGGGGTCTTCTGCCTGGCAATTCTAGTCTTCCTCATAAACTGTGCAACATTTGCACTGAAGTACCGTCACAAGCAGGTTCTGGTGGAAGGACAGACCACCATGACCCATTCCCATGACTGGGTCTGGCTGGGAAATGAAGCAGAATTGCTGGAGAACACAGCAGATGCATCACCTCAGCAGGATGAGCACACAACTATTATTGACCGAGGCTCAGGTTGCGAAGAGAGCAACCAGCTCCTCAATGGCAGCGCTCAGAAGAACATTCAGAGCCAGGTTCACAGGTGTGCAGACTCAGGGGGCAAGCTTGGAAAGGAACAGAAATCCGAACCTTTACATTCACCGACATCTAAACGGAAGCGGGTAAAATTCACAACATTCACTACCATCCCACCCGACGATGGTTGTCCTACTGTCAACTCAATCCTAAGTAGCAATGATGATGACATTAAGTGGGTGTGCCAGGATATGGACCTGGGGGACTCCAAAGAGATACGAAACTACATGGAGAAGTTCAAAGACAAAGTTTAGCTCATTGCTGGTTTTTTGGGTTTAACCACACCTTGATGCCTTCAGTTCTACAGTATATATTGGGACAGAAGAGGGGGAGGGGAAGCAATCACCAGGAGAAATGATGAGGCAGTTTTTATAATCAGGGAAAGAAATTTGCCAAACTGTCCATGGTTTGTTTTTGTTTTTCACTTTGTTTTGTTTTTCCAGCAGTTATTCTGCTACACGTGGATTTAGGAAGTGGAATATAAATAGCAGAAAGGAACAAGGAAATGGTTTGACCAGTATGGTGAACTGGGCAAGGTGAAGTTGTTAAAATTTGTTTTATGGGTCATACAAATAATAATGATAATAAAGTTTACAAGTACCAAAAACATTTGTAAAAAGAAAAGAAAGCATATAAGAGCATGAAAAGAATAAGCAAGAGACAAAAAATAACTTGTCTGTATTTCTAATAAAACATCAGAATTATGGACATGTGACCCACAAGGAGACTTTTTAGATTGTTACTTAAGCCATTTCTTTTTATTTCTTCATTTGAAATGAAGATGTGGTTTTGGCATTGCATATGAAGGAGGAAGAAATTACCTGGTAGTTTTGTTTTGTTTTGTTTGTCTTGTAAGTTGAAACAGAATAATTTTCCCTCTTGTATTTTTCTTTTAAATATCCTGAAAACAGGAAAAGTTTAAATTCACTAAGTTCACAGTGGACCAAGAACATTTTGTGTCTAAGCTATAAATAATCTCCTGTCATTTAAAGAATTCAGAGGATAAGTATTGACTAATAATTTCCATGTGGTATCTCTTCTGAAAGCTTAAGCCTCAATTGTTTCATCCTAGCTAGAAATATGTTCTGTTTGGAAGAAATGTCCATTTTACTTTCAGGCTTGGATTGTTTTATTTAGTTGTTTGTTTTCAATTTCCACAACCAAAGTTCCCATCTTTCACCAAGGGAAGAAGGTGCTGTTTCATGTTAGCTTTTAGAAGTAACAACTGATGGGAGTGCCCCACTGGTGCATTTTAAATGTACCTGGAACTGAGACCATCACAGGCCAAATATGTACAGCCTGGATTTGGGGTTTTTGCCAAGTCCATGAGTTCATAATTTTGTTCTGTAATTTTCCATTTATTCTAATGTCGCCAACTCTCATCAAGCACTGAAAGCGAGAAGAAGAATGCACAGAAAGACACTGATTGTCCCCAAACTTTTATTTCCTTGTACTGGGAGAGCTGGCCTCTGGACAGACTGTTGGAAGGGAGGGAAATATTGCTGAAGCAAGATCAAGAAATATCTGGAGCTATTTTAAAGTTGGGGGGTTTTTTTGCCATTGGACCAGCTAAGACTGAAAATTTTAGGCTAGATTGTAAAGCTGATGTTTTGAATAAAGAAATACAAACCCAGTAATAAATCTGGAGCAAATACAAAATAGAGTCATAAGATTCGTTGTGTAAACTGGCAGAGCAGTGCCACTTTACACTAATGGAGGACACAGATCAAAATCTGTACCATGAGGAAACTGTCATCCAAAACCTTTTGTAACTAAAAGGAAGGTGGTATAACCAGCCTTTTCGAAAGCAGTATTATGTCCTGTTAGCCAGAAGCACTTGCATTGTCCTGTCTTTACCATGTATTTCTTTTTTTTTTTTTTTTGTTATTACTAAACTCAGTAGTTTGGGTTTTTTTACTTGGACAAAATCAATCCTGCCACCCAGTAACATAGATGGACGTTTTAACAAGATATGCCTAGTATGCATTGTAGACTGAAAGAATGTAATATTTATTTATACATGTTATACAAATTGTAATTAAAATGCTTTACATGGCTTGACAAATTAACCTCTCTTTTCTGAGGGGAGGGGGCTCCTTCTGTCATTTCTGTGTTGAAGTGCCACATCCACTGCCTAACAGCCGAGACAAAATTTAAGCTGCTTTCAGAAGAGAGAAGAATAGAGATATGTGAAAGTTTTTCAGTGTTCTAACCCTTCTTTTGTGAACCGCTTCCCCTTCCCACCCAACATGTGGTGATGATGATGGATGGCAGGAGAAGACAAGCAGTCAGGCACAGTTCAGGGCAGTGTCACTATTCATCTTGTTCATCTTCATGCCTACCATCAGCACAAACAACTCCAGGACTCTCGCTTCTGATGTGTGCAACTTTTGTGCAGCCCAGTCATAATTAATTATGTTGCTTCTCTGATTGATACAGTAGGTTCAGATGGAAGCAAGTTTCACAGAATCACAACTGACATATACAAAGCACCCTGTATCCCAAAGGACCCCAAGCTACTTTACAAGCTAAGCACAGTGATGCATCAGCCACACCTCAGGGATCAGTATATCTTTCTGGGAAAATGCAGGTCTCTGAGGTGAAAAAGGCATTTACAGCACAGAGCTGCAAAATACAACAGCAGAGGAGCAAGAAAAATAGTATGGAGCAAAAATAATACACCACGGGAGCACAGAATATAATTGTTCACGCTGCATTTTTAAGAAGGCTTTTAATGTTCTGAACAGCCCCTGTTACAGCACATGAAGAGTGGCATCACCAGTAACTCACTGCCTCTGAGCACTCTCTGGGATACTGGTACAGCACTGGCTGAAGAGGAAGGGGGTAATTACTAAATCACTGTTTCTAGTCCATGCACCCTGACTTTGCTCTTTGCTTTTGGCAGCTGAGGCTTTATAGGATCAAAAGAGAAAAGGGTGTCTCCATCTGACATAAACAGTTGGCTACTGACAGAAAACCTTGTGAGGAGAATTCATCTTGGTCTGTATTTTCATGATGACACGTGCATGTCTTTCTTGGTCTTACTATTTCACTGCATTGTCTAAGGAAAGTATTCCACAGTGAATGAAAACATTATTCCTAATTCACCTCCACTCCAAACACTCGTGCTTTTTTTCAAGAAAGAAAAATGTGTCTTCATTGAAATTAAAGGGAGGAGGGGTATTATGGAATTAAAGTTTCCCATGAGAAACTATTTTGCAATTCCCTTTCAAAAACAGCAGTGTAGATTTAGGTTGAAAGACACATTCCTGTATTAATGCAGTGCAGACTGGATTCAGCATTCCCAAAGAGGAGCAGAGCTCTTCTGTTATGAATACATTGTTTTGATGTTCATTGAAATAATAACTTTTTTTGCTTTTTGTTTGTTGACTGCATGTACAGTTCTCCATTCTCAGTCAACAGACTTAGGCAGGTTGTTTGAAATAACTGCCCTTTAGAAAAATTAATTTTAATATACAGTGATGATCCTCATGACATTGGCCAATAAAGCCATGATGCCTCCTTTGGAGCAAGATTTCTTTGATGATCAGCCATGTGCCTGTTCTCCGTGACAGTATTTTGTCATTATATTAGAAAAAAATAGTCTCTGCAGGGTCTTCGAAGTGGGTGGTTTCAGGGGCTTGCACACATATCATCCATTGACATTGACTGCAGCCTGTAACACTGGGTTGGACTCCTGCCATTCACAAATACATACTGCATTTGACACATGCTGCAGATTACCACGGACATTTGTTACAGTTCTGACTTACTCTATCCTGTCTGTGCCATAATAATCACTTTGCAAACACTGATGATCATGTACAACTGCCAGCATGAGCACGCGCATGGCCAAAGGGAGAGGACTTAAGCAGCAATCCCTAAGCACTGCAGGACTCAAGCAGTCAGTGCTGCCACTTTTCCAAAGCAAATTAAATGGCAACGTAACATCCCTGCAGCACATAGAATGGTTTCACTGGTGGTTTTTTTACTAACGCATGCCTGTTGTCGATGTCTTTTAGTTCCTGAGTTATCAACTAATGGACTTCAGCTAATCTCCACATTGGCAACATGGTGGGGTTTTAAAGCTGAGAGAGGAAGACACCTGATGTACTGCTATCATAATATGACATCACATTACAGAGGCGGAGAACCGCTGCTCCAGGTTCTGTACCATGCATGTGATAGTAGTTGAAATGTGGAAAATATGTTCAGATGGGGCACAGTGTGTTTAACAACAGGACCACATGACGCAAGGCCTCTGATGGTTGGGGGAAGGAGGACTGAGGAAGCCTCTCCAGTCCCAAGGTTCTGCTTCAGCTATTTTGTTAGTCACAACTAACAGCATTTCTGTTGAGATCCACAGCTGCTGTAAATCTGCACGTCTCCATTGAAGCCATCTGGTAGAGCCACGCTAATTGACAGCAGCCAGGAGCCTGGACTTTTGATTTGATATATATGAGAAGTTCCTGACTATTGAGGAAGAGTTTTAAAGCTGCTTTGCCACATGATAGAACTGAATTTGTGCCTCACAGGATGAGGGGTTTGTTTACCCCTGTCGTGAAAGTGAGAAGATAAAGGCTACCAGGAGCATTCTGGAGGCTTGGGAGGATGGGGATGATGCCTGCCTTTCCTGGCACAGCCTGCTCGATCCTTCCCTCCTGGTGGGATGGGGAGAGAATTGAAAGGGTAAAAGTGAGAAAACTTGTGGGTTGAGTTAAATGCAAAAGCTACACACTCAATCAAAGCAAAACAAGGAATTCATTCACCACTTCCCATGGCAGGCAGGTGTTCAGCCATTCCCAGGAGTGTTTCCAGCACAAATCCAAAATATAGCCCCACACTGGCTACTGTTAAGAAATTTAACTCTGTCCCAAGTCAAAACCAGCACAGTCATAAGCCCAGGGGAAGCTTGTAAGAGGTCATTGATTTCGACTCCAGTAACTTGTGGCTGAACAGAAACGTGTCTTCAAAATCGTGTGGTCTTTGCAAGGGTCTATTTGAAGAGACAACAGAGAGAATTAAAAAAGGGGAAAAACTCAGCCCTGCCTTCACATTTAATTTTTCTGAAGCTACAGAACATGGTGCTTTAGAAACACAGGCAGATACTAAAAATTTTTCCCTTTCTCTTCCACTGACCAAAAATTCTGTCAGAGCCCAGTTCTGAGTGAACCATCGTAAATGATCATCTCAGCAGGGAGGAAACCACCGGGCTGTGAAATATCATTTATTTGAGAATTTCACATTGGGTCAAATGCCAGGATTTACATTTCTTAAGGTTTGCTGTGCTGCAGTTACAAAGGCACCGGGATGGGGCTCAGAGAGCTGTTCTGAACATCACTCTTGGCAACGTGCCTTACTTGCCAGATGAGGGAATCTATGAGTGCCAGGGGTGCATGGCTGCAAAGATAACATGCTGAAAGGTACATTTTTCTGTCAAGGAGCCAAGATGGAAATTCATTAATAATAATTTGCACTTCGAGGAGAGCCTTTCATCTGAGAAGCACGGTGACTTCCAATTGGTAAAGGATAAAAATGTGAGCAGGCTCAAAGGGGCCTTGTCTTCTCAAATAAGACAGTGCTGGGTGAACAGTCCCCTTCTCAAGCCCAGCTGTGCCTGTGTGAGGGCTGGGTCTGCTGCAAGGAGGTCATTAGTGAAGTCACCTGGTGCAGGCAGCAACGAGGAGCTCGGCCTGCTGGGAGGAGGTGAGCAGAGCATTTGGGGTGTTGCCGAGGAAGGTTGGGAGTTGTGTGAAGGCCTTGCTGCTAGTGAGGCAGCCATGGGATGAGAGAAAAAGGGTTATGGGAGAAGAGAGTGGGTGAAGGTGAGAGAAGAAGAGAAGCTCTCCTGCTGCTGTGATGCTGCTGGTACAGAATGGATCCTGGTGAAAAGTGAGTCCTGCTTTGTTTGGCATTTTTTTTACTGCTGGGTTGTGTTTGGAGGGAAGGAGAGATTTTATTGCTCCCTTAGGTGTCCCAAGTTTGGAAATTGGCAAGAGATGCTGTGTGTTGATTGTGCTTTCCCTTGCCACAGGGCAGGCAACTACTAAGGGATTAAAATGCAGTTTGCTTGGTATATGTCTGTGGGAACACCTGATGGTACAAAGTCGGCACGGTACAGCCTGGATCAGATGCTGGATCCTGAATCCTTCCGTTATGGTTTAGCTGCTAGAAACTCTGTATTCCTTCAACCAGTGAGCATACTGCCTTGCCCTCAGCTTCTAGAAATACTTTGATGTTGATTAAATTTGAGAGATGACCTGAAAAAGGCTCTCGCTTTTGGAGAGTAGGGATGCAGTTTAGTTCATGGTGCTGCACCCAGCTTGCTGGGTTGGAAATAGGATAGTGAACCCCCAGTGTTTGCACATATTTCCTCTTTCCTTCACACCAAGCTCCAAGACCAGTAGCAGCAGGGGCATTTCTCTGTTTTGAAAGACTCCAAAGCTGGTTTCAGTGCTTAAAAATATGCTGTCAGCAAAGATGCAGCAGCAGACAGAGATAATGATGCAAATTACCAAATAACTCTCCCTCTTGATTACTTATTTTGGACAGATTCAAACACATTGTTTTTGTGCTTGCGTGGGGAGGGATTAAAGCTCTTTGTGTGAAGCGATATTGTCAAAGCCAACCACGAGTATCTTGGAGACAATATGTCTGATGTTCAGCTGAGCCGTATCAAGTTGTAAAGATGCCCTGTACTAGTCATCCCCTTGGCTGCTGGAGGGGATGCTCTGCGCACTGTCAGGCACATCGCAGCCAGTCGTGCACCTTTCTAGAGGTGCAATAGCATGTTTAGAGATAGTTGGTAACTACTTTTTTTTTTTTTTTTTTTTCCTTGGAACCTGTGTCTGGAGGTTTATCAGGTAGCCAGTTTCCAGCATGCTCTGGGGCTGTTTAGGGTGCTGGGTGCAGGGAACACTGAAGTACCTCAGTGCTCTGGCTGCTGGAGTAGCTTCTCAGCCCTCGTGGGCCTTGTGCTGCAAGGCAGGTGCAAGAGTCAAATTTAATCCCCTGAATTTGGATATGAGTAGCAACTGAATTCCTGTAAGCCACAGTTTAGGTTGGAATCCTTCATAAACAGATTGCAGCATCATGATTATCTGGGCACTTCTGTCTGGCTACAAATGGAGGACAGGAGGGAGATCTTGCAGAAGGCTTTTGGTGGCTTTGCCACCATCTCACACATGACTGTTCTGCCAGCGGCCATATCAGACTTCGCTCATTTGCTGCTTGTTTCTTACGCTATTGGGTACTTTAAGCTGCCATCTAGTTTCCTGAAATTGCTGATTTAACTTCCAGCATTACTAATTAAAAGCCACTGGTACAAATTTATGTTATTCAGATCTCCTGTGAACTGTGCAGAGAGGGAAGTTGGAAAGAGATGTGGAAAGTTTATGTTGCAGAACTGAAGAATGAGAGCAAAAGCCCATGAGAGAAAAGTTAAAGACTGAAGTTGTATGAAGGCTGGGATTGCATTCTTAGTTTGCTTTCTATAATGTATGGATAATTTCCCTGTTTTGGTCTTTCCCTGGTCTGCAGTGATAATTTTCCTGGTTTGAGGGCAAGACCTACATAACTTCCTTGGGCTATGTTGTCTGGCTCTTGTTACATGGAGTGGGAGCAGCACAGGAGGTACCAAAACCTCCGCTCTTACATTCTCTGCTAGCATCCTGTATGATGAACAGTACTGTCGGTAAGAGCTGTTGGTGACGTCTTCTGGGGGCAGATCATAATTGTATATTTTCTGATGATGGGGAAGATTTTGGTTCCCAAATTGTACAGTTTATGAGGCTCTGTTTGGACAGCTGAACTGCAGGCATTTGAGACAGACAAGCACCCAAAATGCTGTGTAGCTACAGTTGTCACTTCAGTGTCATTTGGTAGCAATTGCTAGATGAGCAGAACTATCTGGGGACTCTTCTTTGGTTAGGATGACACTATACATCTTATAAAACTGAGCTGAGGTTACCATAATGATGAGACTCTATTAATTTAATATGATATTGCTACAGGGCCTTTTCATGGATTGTCTGAAAAGATTAATATTCTTAAAGAGAAACACTTTGGCAAATCAAGTCACCATTTCCCATTCTTCATCTCCACCCCAGAGTTTTGGGATCTGCCATTTACTTTTTCCATCACGCCTTTAGGTTCGTCATTCCGCATCCATCAGCATGGCATGCCTTCTACACACTTCCTTTAAAAGCCTCCAGGAATATCTCTTTTGTGTTGTAGGGCGTGGTGTCTTCTTATTCTAAAGCCTCCTATTACAAAAATAAAATGCAAGATCATGTTGGGGAGAAGAAAGAAATGAGCAGGTCTGATAACTGACAACTTCAGGGCTTTCTGGAAACCTAAAAGACTAAAATGGAAGTTTCCCCCAAGTGTGGAGCAAAGGGATTTGTTCCCAACTGGGAAGAAACAACCATTATAAATCTAGCGGGCTGCTGTTCTCCACAGCTCTACCCGTAACTACCAGAGTTACTTGCAGACCTGCACTTTCCCTCGGGTAATGCCAGTGGGACACAGGTAGCTACAGTCAGGTACATGTGAGTGACAGTTTTGTTGCTGCATGAGTTACAAGTAGCTCTGAGGAGATGAGGGAACCTGAATGTCTGTGCTCTGACTGCAGGTCCCCATGAGGCTTCCCTGGTTCCTGCTCTCTGAATAAAAGCCTCTGAACTTTGGTGACACAACCTGGCATTGGCCTGACACTTGTAGCTAAAGGGAAGATTCTTAGATGTGCTAATGAGATGTCCAGCTCATCTCAAGTAGGAAGAAATTAAACATGTATCCAAGGATTACAAATGTGTCACTCTGTAGAAGTGGCTGGAGTGAATTATCACCTGTGACGTGGCTGTGAGTGCTTGCTGTGGTTCATCGTAGCAATGAATGGCCACAAAGCTCAGTGTTTCCTGTTAAGTTTCGCAGAGCTTCGTGTTTGCACAGGTATGCAAGTACAGGACTCTTGTAATACCAGTTTTTGGTGAGTTCTCTACGTTTCAGGTTCCCTCCTGGCAGTCCTAGTACTATTGTCTGTCCATGAAGTAGTTGCTATAATAGGGCTCATATTTATTCAGCTGCTATGTGTAATAGGAGCAGATCAAAACACAATTTTTTCTGTTTAGAAAGGCAAGAGATACAGAGGCTTTTTTCTTCTTTTTTTCCCAAGTCTTCCCCTACCTCTACCTACAATGGGAACAAAGGGGGGTAAAAAGTCCAGTGTAGTTAAACTGGGGTAGCTGGAAGTGCAAGGCTAAAGATGCAGCTGTCCAGTGCCTCTTCTCGGTACTGTTCTGTTCCCCAGAGCAGATGTGGGGGTGACCTACAGTTTTCAGTGATCCAAGGATTGCCATGGAAAGCTCTTCCTGCTACCGCAGCTTCTGGGATGAGGATCCTATGGGACCAAGGCAGTGGCATGGGAGCTCCACATCTAGGGCATGGCCACCTGCACAGTATTTAAATATTCCTGCATTCCTCTGGTCCTTGTGTAGGTTGACATATATTGTGTGGACCTTATGTTCCCATTTGCATAAGGTACTGGGTATCAGTGAGGAGAAGAAAATGAAAGGATGTGTAAAAAGGTCAGGAGGAGGAGAGAAGGCTTATGTATGTCTTCCCTGCTTTTGTTGTGTCTTATTTTAGTTCAGTAGTTTTAATGCCCTAGTTTAAAATGCCCTTAGCTTTGGATTTATGCACCAGGTTATGTTTTGATAAAATAACCAGTTCTATATGCTTACAGGTTTTATTAAAAAATGAGGAAATAAATATAAAATGAAACAGGCACATTGCTAAACTAATCCAGTACAATTTCACTAAACTACCAGAATAAAATAATGCAGCAATTAAAGGTTACTGTTAAAACTGAATCCATAAATCGGTGAATTCAAATTAACTATTCACTGAATTAAAGCAGCGGGTAATCAAATTCAGTGATAGGGTTGATGCTAAGAGGCATTGCTCTGTGTTGGTCTCATTGGAAAAACATACGGAGAAGCCGAGTATTTTCAAGTGAGGCTATAAACCAGTTTTGGCCAGTACAGTCCTTCAGCTGGTGAAGGGCATAAGCACATGGGAAGTAGATGCAAATGGGACGTTAAAATAAACCCTTCCCAGGGATGTACCTCAGTGCAGACAAATGCAGAGAATTGGTTTGTGTGTATACCTTATTATCGGCATCTGCAGCGAACGCGTGGCCTCTTTGGGTCTTGTCCTCTTCTACCTTCAGTACCACTGAATCTTCCAGCAGGCTTGCTCTGGAGACAATGATTGAGTTGCAGGCAACCCGGTTTCCCTTTAGGCCTTTTGGTGGCTGAGAAAGGGGGAATTTCAGAGGCTCGTGTTCCCTTCTAGGGTACGGCTACTGACCGTATGAACACCAGTCTCTGCTCCAGACTCATTCATAGCAACAAGGGAGTTGTGTAAGGGGCAAGGGAGGAGACGCAGAGATCCTCGTGCTCTGTGATGCCTGGAGGTATCAGTGTGATGCCTGGACAAGTTTGGGGACAGATGAGGTGGCTGTTTCCCACCTCCCCTGCTTCTAGACAGGTGCCTGTGTGAAGCAGTATCCTGCACTGCCAGCACGATCCTTCCATGGCAGAGCAATGGCAATAATAAATGACCTTTTTGCTTCACAAAACCTGCTCAGTTAGCAGTAAGCATATGTTCTTTCAGAAGTACTCTGATAGCAAATGAGGGAAGAGAGGGGGAGGCCAGCCAGGAAGTTTGATGTCAGCCTTCTCGCTGAGGTAATGGACATAAAAATCTTTGTATGCTGAGAAGTCACTTTAACAAAAAGTATTAACCTAATTAGCCCGTTTGTCTCTTCTCTCATCAAGCATCTTTCTAACAACTGTTGTTTCCTGCCTTAAATTGGGAAACTAATACATGTGATGTCATAACTTGTGTTTTGGAGCTAGTTGTCTTGCTCTTTAGAATAAATTCACCTCAAATTCTGTCAGCGAATTTGTCCACTTTGTGTCCCTATGGATTAGGGAGTTTCATTGCACTAACCTAGCGGAGTGAACCTGAGATTCAAAACCAAATTTGTATCTGTAGTAAAAAGGTAAAAAGACAATCAAAATAATAATAAAATCCCAAAGAGAGCCTTAATTGGAAAGAAGCCATTCACTTACAGGTAATGCAGGAATTCTCCATGGGACTGCTTTTCCTTGGGTTGTGGCACATGAGCAGCTGCATTAGCATGTTTAAACAAAAATGGATGGTTGAAAACGGCTTGATGCAATTTTGGTTCTAAAAAGGCTTGCAAATACACTTGCTAGCAACTTCCCATCAGAGCCCTGTGTCTTAACTAGACGAGTTTAATTAGTTCAGTTCCATACAGCATTGGAATCTGCAGGAACGGGAAATTTCCGAATCTCCCCTGGATATTAGTGACACAATGGTTAAAAATGCAATTTGAAGGCTTTTGCAGATCCCTAGTTAAAGCAGAGCTGTAGGGAACCAGTTCCGAGTCAGTAAAATTCAGCTCCAGATAATCTTGATCCTTGAGCTCATCTCTTTCAGCTCTCCATCTAGCAGAAATATTAGCAAATACCTGGCAGAAAATCTTCAAGCTGAAAGAGCCAGACTCATCTGGCATCATGCAGTGCCCTTTAGGAGTAGGCACTGTCTGTCCTGGGCTTCCAGCCAAAGGTTTCATCATTATGATGTTTATGAAGAAAAATTCTAATATATCTGTTTTAAGAAAAAGATAGTCCTAAGATTTCAAGTTTAATTAAAACTAGGCTGATTGGGGCGGGGGGGAGGATCAGGAACTGGTGTATTGCTCAGTAGCCAAGAAGAAATTTCTCAGGAAGGTGAGTGCTAACCTGATGTAGTGAAGGGAATCTGGAGAGTGCTCACCTAGGCAGAAATCTTGGCCAAGATTGCAAGAGGTGATTAGCTGCTTAACCTGTATCAAGATGGCATTGGCATTGTAGGGCTGCTCTGTACAAACGCAGGCATGCAGTGCTACTTGCCAGAAGATGGCACTCAAAGTATGGCATGCTACATGTTTCAGAGTCCTATCTGCTTGCTCCTCATCTACTAGGTAATAGTTTATGCACATGCAGACCTAGAGCAGCCTAAAAGGGGGCTGTGAACCAGGAAAATAGTCTTTGATTTTTTTTTTTCTGAAAAAAAAGTTGCAGCTGAAATGCTTTTTTTTTTTTTTCTTGGTGACTTGTGAGATCTGTTGAGAGATTCTGGATTTTCTTGTACCATTTTAGTATTGGTGTGTCTCTACAGGGGGGAGGGATCTGCCCTTGGATAGCACAGTTCCACTTCAGTGGCATTCCTCTGTCTGCAAATACAGATAATGTTGTCAGTCTCTATAGCTGCACCTCAAATACAAAGAGCATATGAGCTTCAGGACCTCCTGCAGTAATTGAGTGTGTGTGGGAAGAAATTGTGTTGTGTGGTTTGTTTGTTTGTTTTGGTGGTTGTTTTGCTTCTGAATGAATAGCAGCTTAAAATGAAGATGTAATTGTTATGGGCATGTGTCATACCTAAGGTGAAGTTGCAGCTCTTAGCAGCTAGAAAACATTACTAACTTTACAATGTTTCTTGTCAGTAAAAGCGGAGGGGCCAAGGAGGGAGAAACTTGTAGAGCTGTCTTCTCTGCTTTCTGTATCACTGTTTGATGTAAAGAGCATCAGAAAAAGCTTACATTAGTTGTTGATGATCTCTACAGAGTGCAAATAGTTTTATGAAAGCAGCAGTTTCTGGGCTGTGGGCTCTCTGCGTGTCCATGTCTGACTGTGAGCATGTGCCACAAACAAGGAGAGAAGTAGGGCTGGGGACTCTGCAGCAGATGAGATCTTCAGTGAGTTACTGGTGGTCGTCTGGGTCCTATTGCCTCGGGGTTACTACTGTGCTGCTGTTCCTCACCCTTGCATTGTTCTGCATGATACTCCATTGTAAATTCTATCTCTTCAATTGCCTTTCTATCCATAGATAAAGCTATAGCAAAGTAAATTAATGCCAATGATACTCCACCTCCCACCTTCTTTGTTCTTTTGTTGTGCTGCTCCGGTCCCTTCCCTGCAGTGCACCCCTCGTTCCCTGATCTGGTTGTGCTTCTACCTATGAGCATGACCTAAGGCAACTCTTAACTGTAGCTGAAGAGGAGGCTGCAGAGAGTATCTCCTCCCTTTTGGACCACCCAAGCATTAGAATAAGTATTGCAGAGCTGTGTTGTACTTTACTGCACTGTGAGCAGTGACAGGGCAGCCCTGTACCATCCTGCCCGGGCAGGGCTGAGGATAGGCAGTTAAAGGAAAACCTTACACAGTGCAGAGCCTGAAGTGGTGTCTGGGGCGTGTCCATATCGGGGTGTTTCTCCATGGCAATAGAGATCAGCATGCGAAGGAGGCATGGCAGCGGCACATCAATTCCCCTCCTTGATCGATAGCTGTGAGCGATCTAGGAGGTGCGGTACCAACCTTCATACCAATTGTTTTCCTGGGGAATGCTCCAGGAGTAGCTAATCCTTTCAGCTGCCACCTTGCAGAGTAAGAAATAAAAAGTTCTAATACAAATGCCTCTTCCCTTCTCAGCAAGCACCCCCCCGTTCTGTTCCTTTCATTTCTTGCACTGTGGTCCATTCACACAGACTTTCCTTAAGCTAAAAGATCATAAAGTTTGTGAGCAGTGGAAGAGAATTACTTTTGCTTTGTAAGTACAATAAAAATGTTTCTTTTTTCCCTTCAGCATCAAGCAGAGTTGTAGTTGAGGAGAATAAGTTAATCTTTTCATATCGGGGCAATAACAGAACTGCAAAGTCCATCCAGAGCTCATCTTTGGCCACTTGGGTGAGCACAGCCATGCAGTATTTACAACCCAGAAACTGCCAGATCTGCCCTTCTCTTTCCTCATCATTTACCAGCAGATTCTTCTGTTCTGCTTAAGCCCAAATGGTAATGATTCTGTTGCTCTTTTTTTTGGTTTTGGTGTTTTGTTTTGTTTGGTTTGGTTTTTGGTTTTTTGGTTTTGTTTGTTTGTTTTTGTTTGTTTGTTTTTGGTTTTTGGTTTTGTTTTTGTTTGTTTGTTTTTGGGTTTTGGTTTTTTTTGTTTGTTTGGTTTTTTTTTTGGTTTTTTTTGTTTTTTTTTGTTGTATTTTTTTTTTTAGTTTGTTTGTTTGGTTTTTTTTGTTTTTTTTTTCTTTTTTTTTGTTCTTT
>JAAGNO010027488.1:13076-27215 GCA_033439905.1 Ceryle rudis
GGTTCCATTCCTTCTGCCACTTTTTTGTGTCTGCATAGTGCTCTTTGCCATAACAGCTGAGCATTGGATTAGTGATACAAACTAAATGAAAGACTTAAACACTGCACTTCCCATATCCTGGAGTCTTCTTTTTTTTTTTTTTTTTTTCAGAAGACATAGTCATAATGATGGTAGATGAGAAATTAAGCAATTTTTTATATAGATAGTTATTCTCTACCTTTATTATTATTAATATTAATTTCCTTGCCTCTGTAATCTCAGTCTGCTACAAACATGAAAATCCTGCCAGGATTCCTTTAATATTTCTTCAGTCCAAATCTCTCACAGGACACCTCTTTTATTTTGCATTTCCAACTTGAGATATATGGTTTTTATTCAGTAGCTCAGAGTATTTGTTCTAGGGAAAATAAAATGTAGATCAGAGTATTTCTAAAAATTAAAACACATGTTTCCAACTTTTAGTCACCTGGCACCATAATTTAAGAATTAATTTTGTATATCTGACAAAGAGTAGGTTTTGAGATGCTGCATAGCTATTTAAAAGAGGTACTGCTATAGGGCTGTCAAAATTGACTATACATCAGATATCATCAGATTTCTAAATTAATCCATCTAAGCTATGACCTGAGTTTCCACTGCATAACACTGATAGAGAGACATAAGCAATTACTCTATTCATACAATAAGTGATATACAAAATGCTCTGTTTACCATTAATTTTCTTGTGAGATGCAATTAATTCAAAATACTTGTGTCTTTCTTTCAAAAATGCAGGAACACACAGTTGTTTTCTCAAAATAATAAAAGAAAAATATTAAGAGCAAAAAAGCAGAATGACAAAAAAAAAAATATTAGGAAAAGGTGAAATCATCTGTATGTATATTTACAGTAAATAATTCCAGTGGTGAATGTCAGAGAAATTTCTCCACAAGCTCTACAGCTCTTTTCTTTAACCATCTAACTTCTCTTCAAAAGACTGTCAAGCATTGCCACAACTTTAATCTTACCATCTGTCAAGGACTAAACCTATCTTGACCAAAGCCTTTCAGGTTCAGTGGAGGATGACTCTAAGGTTTTAATCCAAATTGCTCTGTACTGCCCTTATATAGTTTGCAGAGATGGCCTTACCAGTACTCAACTCCCTGATGCTCTATAATTATTCTCAGAAACTAATTGTCAATTTAGGCAGTATAAGCATACAGTAAACAACACAGAGATGCAGTCACAGCACATAAATCATTGCAAGTGATTGCACAGTTGTCACTGTTTATTATTTCATTGCTTGTAGAAAGAATGTACTTCGGCAATTTGTGCAGCAAAACTTTTGTACTCTTTACTATGAAGGAATAAATATTTAGTCAGGAAGGATTAGGAATATGATTCTTATAGTCTGGTAGCTAATTTCAGTATATTCTGATCTATGTAAAAAAGTTTTTCTTAATACTGCTTATTATGTCAAGACTAAATTCCCTTAAAGTATTTTTAACTTCTGTTCTAGTTAAGTCTGTTTTAAAATTGCTTTGATGAGTGTTTCCCTGAAATATTTCAGATTTCTGTCACCTTCTAATTTCCTACTGTGGACTGAACATTTCTGAACCAAACCAGAAGTCAAATGCTCTCAACCCAATTTTCTGCTCAAAAAGCCTGGACTCTTAAGGTATAACTTAGGAAAAAGAATATCCATCCCAAATAAAAACATTTAAAGAAAGGAACTGTTCTCCTTACTTCCCTTCCATGATTGAAATTATGCCTTTGTCTCTGTGTGTGTGACAGAGAGTGTTTTAGTAGTTTAGAAAAACAATAAATTCATCCTATAGAAAATGTTAGTTGTATGCCTCATTAATGTGGCACACAATGCAGTATTGATGGCATTTGTCTTTTTATTACAACCTAATAGTATACGAGGTCATAAATTCAAGGTTAAAGTGATACAGAGTTGACCTTTAACAAAAAGGCAGCAGTTCTAATAATAAACAAGTGAATAGTTTGAATTATATTAGAATCATTCTTTTGTAACTGAATAATCCACCCTCCTCTTATTATGAACAACATTAGATGTGGGTATTCAGAAAATGAAAAGCTAAAATCTATGGAGAAGGTAATGATCTCTGAAAATTTTCTCTAATGACTAATTTGTGGCTCAGTGGATTTCAAGAGATTATTGGTTTTTGAAATGGATTCTATCAACTAAGGAGATAATGGAAATCATTAGGGTGAATAAAGTAAAACAGTAGATTTGTTATGTGGAGCTTTATTACATGTGCCTGTATTTCCCACACATTTTAGGAGTATTTTTTCTTAAACTGAACTAATGTGTCAACTTATATTATGGGACAAATTCTGATAAGATAGCACTCAGTGGCAAAACTGTCATTAATGTCAGTTGAATGGGGATTTGACTCTGATTTTTATCAGAAGTGCTGTGATCAGGGAGAATTTCAGGTGCTCAATATTGCTCACAATATATCTCCGATTAAAGTTCCAGGTTTTTCACATTCAAGCAGAATAAAAGGATTTTAATCTTCATTATCAGATCATGGACAATATCTTATAGGACCAGTGCTGAAGTTAACATTCCACCAGTAATTCATCCTGGTGACATTTATAGGCACTTACAATTGACTTATTAAACCAGATGCTGTACAAATTACAGAAAGACAGATCCTATGCTTTGTAAACCTTAATAATTCAAAGTGCAGTACTGTCCTGGAGGCAATCTAAAATGCTGGAAATATCTGGGATATAATATTATAAATTGCTCTGTATCATTCTAAGCCTTTGTTTTTTACAGTACCCTGCACATTATTTTTCTTTTTAGTAGCATGACTTTAGTTTCCAACTTTAAAAGTAAGTTACTTTTACAAATTTATCTTTGTTTTAAATGCCACAGAGGTATGTTCCTATAGCTATATTAACTACATTATTGTTTGGAGTTATTTTTTGTTGATATTTCATTTGCTTAAAATGTGGTTTCATTTCCTATTATTCTCACTTGATGTAACAAAACAACTGATACCTTACTAGGCATTTGTTAGTTGCTTACAAGATTGTTTAAGTTAGGTTTGGAAAAAAGATTTTAAATATAACATTTCAGACTTAATTGCAGCTACTAAGGTTTCAAATTCTTAGAGTTTAGTAACCTTTATAAATGTTGGTTGAGGGGAGATAGGAAAGTTCTAGGATTTTAGTTCTTTACAAAGTAGCTTCTTCAAATCCAGGAAATGCTACCAAAAGTATCACCAGAAACCCATCCAGAGACTTCTTTGTACAGTGGTGTGTGGAGAATCAAAAAGTAGTGTTAATTGTCTACTGAGGTGGAAGGAGATCTGCTGATGTTTAAGTAGCACTGTTGAATAATGTGCAGTGTCCTTAACTGGAGGAAAACACTGTTAGGGTAATTCCTATTTCTCTGTCCTGGTTTGAGTTAGGACAGAACAATTCTGTTCAGTGATTTTATTTTTCAGCTTTCTGAAATTAGCAGCATGTGGTAATACCCCAAGGATTGGTGTGTAGACCAAGGTCACTAATAAATCTTGTGTACCATGTTTCAGGGTGCAGAAAGTAAAAGGGATCACAGGGCTCAAGCTCTCTTCTTCAGTGGTCGGTGTCTGGGGAAGACTCTGTCCATTTTGCCCTTGATCCTGATCTATGTGTTTCTGAATCCAATTCCAGAACCCAGCTCCTGAACCTGGTTCCTGTCTGCCACTGGACCCAGTTTAGGACTTCCTAAGTGCCTTCTCCACAGCATCAGTGGTGTCAGTGATGTAATTGCCATTGGGGGATTTGGTTCGATACTGGGTTTATATATATTTGTATATATTCCATTTTACTGTTATTATCTTCATTAAAGCTGTTCTAGTTTTCTAATCCATAAGTCTCTCTCCCTTATTTCCTTTCTCTTCCCCTTTGGGAAGTGAGGAGGATTAACAAAGAGCATCTGTTATAGGTCTAGCAGACTGTCATGACCTTAAATTGTAACATTCTCTGATCTGCATGCACCTTTTGTTGTGTAGGGATTGTGTTGTCTCTAATAAGGGTTCTCTACCCAGTGCGCAAGATGCCAGTCAACGTACTGACTTGAGATGATGGTCTTTATTTCTTTTCAAAAGAATAGAATGCCAGATATCTAACACAGTCAGTACACCCTTCAAGAAACATGATGAACTATGTATACAAAATGTTAACAATGAAGAAGCCACTGAAAACCAAATGATTACCCATGCTTACACAACAAAAGTTCATTTGCACGTCCTTACTCCCATCCAAGTCTTACTAAGCTGGTCCTATATTTCCATATAAAATCTCCTTCTAGCTGTGTGGGTTTTAGTACTATAATTAGCTAAGATAACTAGAAGTTATTTCTCCATCCTATCAGCCACCACCAAGTTTTTGGTTAGCTTCATGTTCAGCTACAGCTCCTGTTTGAATCTGTTTTGAACAATAGCTTGATTGCACAAGGGATAATATAACATTCTGTTCTTAAAGACTTTCCATTACTGTTACCATGGTTTCGAAACAGATCCATCACTGTTGCCTAATTTTTGTTAAATTTTTAACTCCTCTCGACATCATTTGTAGCTGTCTTTTATACCTTCTTGATATCAACTTCTCATTTTTTTCTAAATTTCAGGTAATATATATGCAGAAAGTATACAGAGTTGTTCTTTTTTCCTGTTTCTCTTTTTCAAGACCTAAAACCAATTCTATCCAACTCTCAAATATGCATTCCTTTAATGACTATGTACAGTCCATAGAATATCCCAAGCTGAATGGACCAATCAAATCCAACTCCCTGCTCCTTGCGGGACTACTTAACACTAAACCATAGGACTGAGAGTGTCATCCAGGTGCTCCTTGAACTTTCACAAGCTTGGTACTGTGACAACTTCCTTGGAGAACCTGTTCCAGTGACTGACCACCCTCTCAGTGAAGAACCTTTTCCTAATGACTTATCTGAACTTCCTCTGACACAGCTTCATTCTCTTTCCTTCATGTCCTATTGCTAGCCACCAGAGAGAGATCAGCACCTTGCCCTTCTTGACCCCTTTGAGGAAGTTGTACATTGCAATGAGGTCACCCCCCAGCCTTATCTCCTCCAAGTTGAAAGAAAACCTCTTAGACCTCTAAGTCTTGCCCTCAATGCCTTTTACTATCTTGACAGCAATCCTCTGAGTTAACTTCTTATATTGAGGAGCCCAAAACTGCACACAGTACTCAAGGTGGTTATACCCTCATGGATACCTGTTACTCTGTGCTCATACATTCAAGAGCTCTGATAAAATAGAATAAAAAACCAATTTCCAATATATCCTTAAACACAGTGGTCTTTAGAAGAGTTTCTTCAAGATAACTATGATAGGTTTTTGTCTTAGAGTCAAATGGAATGAAACCATCCAATGGTTAATTGGAATTTGAATAGAGCCTAGAAGTAACCGAAAAAGTAGGTCATACAGGACTCAAGATTATGCCTTACCTGTCTTGAACTTGGAATTACTGAGTTGTCCTTTTTATGCACACACACGCAGTCACTGAAGGCTTGAATTCTGGGCAGGAGTTTTGGACTTCTGGAAATAATGGAAACATGAGACAATGATATCATTTTTTATCTTTCCTGTCAGCATTTAAAAGAAGCAGCACTAAAGAAAAAAAAAAAAACAAAACACCAGGTCAGAACCATGCTTTGTTCATGTAAAGAAAGTATTAATAAGCTTATTAATAAACCAAACACACTACATGTCTTTCTCACTCATAAGTGCATCAAAATTCCAGTTTTGCTTCAAAGCTCCTTTGACGATTTTTTCGCTTCCCATATCACAATGGAACCTACGTAAACAAAGCTTGTTTGTTCCTAATAACTTCTTTACATGGGTGGCTTCTTTGGATTTCTAGCCTCAAAAAGTAGCACACAGTTTATTTTCTTTATACCAACAAATAAATACAGTGTTGGAATAACAAGGAACACTATATATGAGGTAAGTTGGTTCAGAAAATGTTGGAAATAACGGCTTGATATAATTATTAAAGCTGATGTAATTTACTGGCCAAATGGACTTATTTTTCCTCTCTGTCTTACTTAAGCTAATTATTATTGGCTGATCTTTGTCTACTACTGAGTGTGTCATTAGAAACAAAAGATTTTCTTACCACTGGAAAATCACCTGCCATGTGGGTAAACTTAATATGCTATAAAGTTATGGTTTGAATACAAATTTAACATTCTTGAAAATGGACTCATGGAACAGAATTACTGTGTGCCTTAAATGCTGGCAACTGTGTAAATTAATATTTAGGAGATTTAACATTATCACTTACCTTGGACAAACAGAGAGCAAACTCCTTTCACTGCTTAGAGATAAATGGTTGGGAAAATGCAGAGAAGTGGATGATCAACTGATATTCATATTTTTAAGGAAAGTGAAAAAAACCTACATGCCACAGGAGAAAATTAATGCCAGTTAACTAACATTAAATGGTATTTCCTTTCGGGAAAGAAAAATGCATCCTGAAAAAAAATATTCAGGAGAGACAAATATTTATTAATACTGATATCCTGGCTAATTACAGTTTACATTTCAAATATAAACATGTGATTTGGTTTTATATTGTAAGTCTTTATATTATGGATAATCAATCAGGCCTAAGCCATCCACAGGACAAAGGGACCCAATAGGATTATATTTTGCAGCTCTTTTTTGAAAAAAAAAAAAAATTTTCTTTTCATGTTCTATCTACAATTTAATAGGATTTGTTGTTAAGCAATATTTGTTTGGTAAAGATTACACAATCAGAAAAATATATTTTGATTCAAATTACTATCACATAATGTAGAACTGCTTTGTAACAATATAGATCTATACCTCTCGCAGACAGCAATTTTCCTTTAAAAATGCTGTATTGAAAGGTACTATAGCAGATGTCAAACTCTGAGATACTGTGGTGCCTTCTAAAATTGACAAATCTATATGGACAATCTTGAAAAATGTTGAGTTGACAGTCAATCATAGTCAGCAAGTTAAAATGACCTCAAAAACTGTTCAACAAATCTACTATGCTTGCATTTTTCAAAAGCTAAGATAAATTAGGTAGTGTTATAAACTCTTCTTTTCACTACTATTATTTGCAGCATGAGCTACATTTCTGGAGTAGCAGCTCCATGTTCTCACATAATTAGTTCTTAAAAATAGATCTTAACAAAGGCATTTCCCTGACACAGCATTATATAGTTTTCAAATTCTTCAGTGCTTACAAGCTAATAGGAAGAAATGGAGTACATCTCTAGATCTTACTGGTTTCATTCATTCTTCCATGCAAGCCAGAAAGGGATAAAATGCTGTGGAAGGATAAAAAGCATTAAAATTATTCTTCTAAATTCTAAAATTATTTTTGTTTACTTGTTTTACAAAGGGAAAAATGATGGCAGTTTATGAGAATATTTGTATGTAAACAGCAACTAATCTAACAAAAGACGGTATGTAGAAAGATGACAAGAGTTAAAGAAGCAAAATTGATTGTGACTTCTATAATGTTTAGATCAATATAAAAGAGATTTTGATGGGGATCTTTACGTACTTAGACATATACTGAAATTTACACTAAGGCATTCACAATTGACCTATTTTTTTCTATCCTTTTCCATCGGGGAAAAAAAAAAAAAAAAAAAAAGATATTTTCCTTACAGAGTCAGACCAAAAACTCTCATTGAAATACTAGAATAGATTTCAAACTCAATTACACACAGAAAGCAATTCATTTTTGGCAGTTATTGAAGCTATGCAGAAACCATAAAATATTACAGAGTTTCTTTTGAAGATCCGTATTACAATTAATTTTGTGGTATGAAATTTGTTTTGTTCACTTTGAGAAAGAAAGTTTTTATGAAGATATTGTCTTTTTAAAAATCTTGTGAATTTCTGTGTTGTGCATTTTGAAATTTTGACATATGCAACTTTACTCTGGAAGTCAAAAAGCTAAACAATTTCAGGTGACTCAATCCATCAGCTTCATACTAAATCACAAATAGTGAATGAGGCATAGCTTGTACCAGCACGAATGGACAGTAATCTGGCAAGTGCTCATAGGTTAAAATGTTTTGGCACAACAATTTTCCACAAGAAGTGCTGCTAATAAGCCCATTGGCATAAACCAAAATCCAATACAATTTATAGTATGAAAGCTTAAAACTTTATTTTCCATTTTCAGTTATGTGTACCCTGCTAATGAAAACTTGACTGTAGTTCCTATAGGGTAATCTGTTTTTCATCTCTTTGCCCTGAGCACATTACCATGGTACTGAACAGCCTTAAATCAAGTATTAAACTGTATTATTCTACGTCTGAGATAAGAAACCCTTGTGGGTTTCTGTATTAGCTAGAGAAAAATAAGTACCTTCTGAAGGTATGTCATCACAGATGTTTATTTTGCAGTGTGATAAATCAGTTATTGAAGATACCTGTTTATTTCTGACAGCTGTAAAAGGACAAAGTAGAGTTTAATTTGATAAAGTTGGGTTTAGCTTTCTGACTTATATACCTCAATTAGGAAAAACTCAATCTCATTCAACATTTTTGGCAAAAAAAAGGGAGTGAAGTAATGGAAGGAGGAAAATTAAGGATGTATTCAGTTCTCGCTGTGACTGTGGTCATACTATTTGAATGATTAATGTTACTTTGAACATGATAGTGGAAGACATAATCACAACTCCTTACTATAATGTTAGTAGATGCTCATTTATGTAATTAATGGTGAAATGGGAGGAAATAAATTAGAGAGGTTCTGGACTATAATTTCTTTGATGTATGTTAAATTGTTCTGGATTTTTTCAGTCTGAAATATTGGAAGTTATGCTTCATAATTCATCTTTCAAAGGAGATGAAGTAAAAAGGTGACATAAAATATCAGGGACAAAGACAACATTTGAAAGTGCTTATGCAACATAAAATGAGAATCACTTTGTGATATTTTCTTCAGATGTGAGCAAGACAGAGTCCCAGTCAGACAACAAATAAAATTCTTAAATGTAAGAGAGATCTTATAAACACTTCACCATATTCCTGAAAATGAAAGCTTAAATAGCTAAAATGTGTTAGATTTTTCTCCTGTTGATGGAGATAAATTCAACCAATATATTGAATAAAATCGCAGACATATGTAGCATCAATGTAGCTCAACTGCATTTCTACAGCAACACACTGATAGAGATTCTACCCCATTACCCTAAAGTCTTTTATAAGAGTACGTGGAAGGAGAGTATCTGTTCATTCTTTAAGAGTATCTGGTCAAGAACCTTCTTTGCTGCAACAAAGAAAAGGAGGAAGCCATAAACAAGTGTTTACAAGGACACAAATCTGATGGACAAATCATAGAATCAGAATAGTTTAGGTTGGAAAAGACCATTAAGATCATTGAATCTAATTGTTAACCTAGCACAGCTAAATACATCACTAAATCACGTTCCTAAGCACCACATCTAAGTATTTTTTATATACTTCCAGGGATGGTCACTCAACCGCTTTCCTCAGCAGCCTTTTCTATTGCTCAGCAACCTTTTCAGTGAATACATTTCTCCTAATGTCCAGTCTAAACCTTCCTTGGTAGAACTTGGTGCTGTTTCCTCTTGTCCTACCACTTGTTGGGAGAAGTTGATAAAGAAGATTGTATTATAAGGGAAGCAGTGAGAGACACAGACCTTACAAAGCAAACATGGAGACAATGTCAGGATGCAGACCTTGCCACTTACACTAATCGATGGGTTATCATGAAACAATGGGTGTCACTTCCAGGAAGATCAACCTGGACATTGCCACTGATAATACTGTAAACCAGGGGGACCTGGGACTACAAAGGGTTTGGGAATTGATAGATCTTTACAGGCCCATGGGTACATGTGTAGAAGGGGAAGCAGAGAGGAACAAAGTGGGGGCGGTAGGCAGAAAGTGGTATAAAAAGGGTCCAGTCTCACATAAAACGGTGCTGGTCAGCACACTTCTTTCTTTGAGCTCTGTGTCTGATCACCTCAGTCTGTCACGTTTTCCTATATCTTATTGTTAAATCTTCTTTTAATTCATTTGGGGGATCCACAAATCTGTCTGTGCTTGTGAACCCAGAGAGTGTGGTGTGTGTGCTGTAGTAGTGACCTGACTGACAGGAAAGAGGAGGAGGGGACATGGCTGTCTGTGATGTGTTGATGTGAGTCTTGAATGTGAGTGCTGCTGGGGGCAGCACCTTGTGTGTGGCTAGCTGTGTTATAGCCATGTACGTGTCCTCTTGTGTATGTGTCTCTGGGATATGTGCTCAGCCTATATGTGTCAGTGGCCAGTCAGGAGAGATTCTAGATCAGAGTGGCTGGAGGAATGGGCCAGGCTACTTACATCACTTAACATCTTTATTAATATCTTTGATAAGAAAGCAACCTAGTAGTCCCTCTTACTGAGCCTGAGACAATATTATAAGAATATGTAAACATAAACTATGGAAGACTTGAAAAGATAACTATGTTAGTAACAAAACGACAGCAGTTTAGGGGCACTGCATGTTCAAGAATCTGTATAGTACTACTGAAATAACTTGCAAGATGTTATTATTTAAACTTTCTTATTTCCTGTACCTAATATTTTGTGTGCTGATCTAAAATATGTAGAATTCTTTTCTTTACCCCCCCCCCCCCTTTTTTTTTTTGTTCAGGTACCTTCAATTTAATTAAAACAAACAAAAATTGGAAGAACTTTTGGAAATCAGAGTTACTGGACGAAGCACAGATTTCTATAAATTCTATTAGAGTCAATTAGAAAGACTCAGACAGAATCACAGAATCACAGAATCACAGAATCACAGAATCACAGAATCACGGAATCACAGAATCACAGAATCACAGAATGGTGGGGATTGGAAGGGACCTCTGCAGACCATCAAGTCCAACCCTCACCCGCTAAAGTAGGTTTGCCTAGACCACATTGCATAGGAACACATCCAGGCAGATTTTGAAAGTCTCCAGAGAAAAAGACTCCACAACCTCTCCCAAGAACCTGTTACTGTGCTCCATCACCGTCACAGTAAAGTTTTTCCTTATTTTTAGGTGGAACTCACTGTTTTCTAGTTTGTGCCTCTTGACCAGATGGGTATTTCTCATTTTTTTCTCACATTGGACCAGACACAGATATGCTAAAATAATTTTAAAAGCAAAGCTTCAGCATGCCATGAGTGTTATAAAGTCCAAAATAAAGGAGCAGATCATTTATCAGGGTACATTATTATTTTCAAAGCCAGTAATGAATTTAGAAATGACTTGTCCTTATTTATAAAGTGTTGTGATGACTTGGGAACAGCTCCTGAAACTTTAAGACCTGTAAAAGAATTGCTAGAAGGCATTAATCTGAGGGAGTAGCAATATATCATATCCATTAGCATTTATTATTTAATAATGTGTTTTATGGCTACAGTGTGTGCTTGTAGATGATATACACAAGTCTAAGAGGATTAAGAGATGAAAATCTAATGCTAAAATAAAAAGAGGAACCAGGTTTTTTACCAAAAACTTCATTCGTTACAAACATGAACAAATGAAAAAAAACCATCAGACACATTTTCAATGAGCAGAGGAAAACTACAAAATTTATGCCTGTAATGTCCAGGTGTATTTCCTGATTTAAGTAATAATCAAGTTTTATGTGTAAACCTGATAAAGTTAAAAAAACCCAATCCAACAAGCCAAACCACAACAGGAAAAAAAACCTTCCATCATATTACATTTTATCTGTTTGTAATTAACAGAATAAATGCATACAAATGAGAGAACACTAAAAGATTCTTGTAAATATGGCAATTGTTGCAATTTCTTGTGAAGTTAAATGATTTTAACATAGTATTAATTATACATACTGCTAGTGGCATATTATGATATAAACTCTAAAGAAGAAAGGGTTTTAATTAATCTGTTTTCCACAGTTCTGTTTCCATTATTTCAGAAAGAAATTATTTAATTGAGTGAAATAATGCATATTTAACTAAAATGATATCTGAAACAAAGACTTTTTTAGAAAGTCTTTGTAACAAAAATATAATTATACAAAATGTTGCAAGGTCCTTATTATATTTGTGTGTGACCGAATATAAAACCCAACTAATGTGACTGTCTATACTTCTGAAGTGAGGCATAATAAATGCCTAGTAATGATTATGAATATTCCATTCCATATAATAACTGTGGGGTGTTTTGTTTTCAGTCAACATTATTGTCAATTTCTTTACATATTTAAAATCACAAGAAAATATCAAGAATAATGCATGTTTGCTTCTTTTTCTTTTTTTTTTTTTTTTTTTTTTCCCCCCTTTGGAAAAACTGCATAGAAATGGAATAGAAGCAATCTTTAATATTTTTCTTCTATATATTTTCCTCTTTATGCCCATTTCTCTGACAGTCATACCCATAGTATCTTAACACTTCACAGGCTTTAATATATTTATTCCCATAAAAAATGTTATTTTTGTTATTAAGTCTAAATCACATGCAGGGTCTATGTAGTTTTGGAAAGAGTGGGAACTTTACAGTTCCCAGTTTAGATCTATGATTAGGTCATATCACAAATCCATGTCAGAATGAGGTTTTCCTTGATCATTTGTATAGAAACAGACTATTTTAGCTGTAGCCAAAGAGACTCAAAAGACTACGAAATATTTGTTATATCATTGTGAGAAGTACTTCCATCTCTTAGATAGCCTATGAACTGTTGTCTAGAACAATATCAAGAAATGACCCCAAATACTGATAAATTATTGTTTATCCTGAATTATCCCCAAGTTGTGGTTCAGTGGGATAGGGAATAGGGGTAATGGTCAGTTCATCACACATAGTTTCTGCTGCTCTTTCCTTCTCAGTAGGACTCCTCACAGTTCCTCTGCTCCATTGTGGGGTCTCTTCCATGACAGACAGATCTCTGTGAACTTGTGAATTTGCTCCAATGTGAGTCCTTCCCATGGGCTACAGTTCTTCATGAACTGCTGCAGAGTGGGTCCTCTACATGGGAATCAGTCCTTCAGGAACAGAATGCTGCAGTATGAATCCCCCACAGCATCAGAAGTCCTGCCATCAAACCTACTCCAGTGTGGGCTCATCTCTCTCCATGGGTTCACAGGTCCTACCAAGACCCTGTTCCAGGACTGCTCCAGTACAGGATCCTCCATGTATGCAGGTGATATCTGCTCCATGCTTAACCAACATGGGCTGCAGGGCACAGCCTGCCTTACTGTTGTCCTCACCATGGGCTGCAGGGGAATCTTTGCTCTGGCACCTGGAGAACCTCCTCCCCCTCATTCTTTACTGACTGACCTTAGTGTTTGAAGAGTTGTTACTCTCACATATTTTTACTTTCTTCAGCTACAGTTGCACTTTTTCCCCCTTCTTGAATATGTTATCATAAATATGCTACCACCATTGTAGATGGGCTCGGCCTTGGCAAGTGGTTAAAAGCGGCTCTTTTGGACATCGGGGAAGCTTTTAGCAGCTTCTCAACAGAAGCCACCCCTGTAGACCCCCACTACCAAAACCTTGCCACATGAAGACAATACAAAACCTTATCAGATGAAGAAAGGAAAAGAGAGGAGAACCTAACTCTTCATCAAAGACAAAAAGTTCTCTGGGATGATCAGCGTTCTCAGCTTATTAAAACACTTTCATATCTTATTTGGTGTCATTTTAGTGGACGTATAGAAACATAGAAACATAGCAATGCCTGGGTTGTAAGGGACCTCTAGAGGTCATCTAGTCCAAACCCCCTGCTGAGAGAAGGGACATCCTCAACTACAGCAGGTTGCTCAGAGCTCTGTCAAGCCCCACCTTGAATGTCTCCAGGGACGGGGCCTCAACCACCTCCCTGGGCAGCCTGTTCCAGTGCTCCACCACCCTCATGGTAAAAAACTTCCTCCTTATTTCTAATCTGAATCCACTCCTTTCTAATTTAAAACCATTACCCATTGTCCTTTCACTACTGGCCTTTGTAAAGAGGCCCTCGCCAGTCTTTCTGTAAGATCCTTTCAGGTACTGGAAGGTGGCTATTAGGTCTCCCTGGAGCCTTCTCTTCTCCAAGCTGAACAATCTCAGCTCCCTCAGCCTGTCGTCATAGGAGAGGTGCTTCATCCTCCTGATCA
>JAAGNO010027488.1:27315-40251 GCA_033439905.1 Ceryle rudis
ATAGTGTCAGAAAGTATTCTCAGACCCTGGAACTTAATTGACTAGGACAATCAATATTTTTGCTGCTGACTCGCAGGCATGGTACAGCAGTTAGTACTGGACAAGGTTCATTCTCTTTATGCCATGATGCATATTACCTATGTGTCTATTTACTGACAGATCAGAAATCTGGTTTTTGATGGGAAGAAATGAAAGACATTTCAATACAAAACCTGAAGAATGTTCACAGTGGTTTCAGTGAAAGCAGAACATGCATAAAACACTGTCCTTCTATACTCTGCAGATGGGATTTTTACTGTGCACTATCACATCAGAAACGACCAGATACATTACTCAATAGAGAAAGCAAGAAACAGTTTTTTAGATCAGATAATAGACATGTCAATTTTTACTAGTTCAAAAGCAATTTTAAGTAAGGTTATTAGGGGCATTTACTTTGCAATTCTCTTTAACATAGATTTTTATTATTTGTATTACTGCTGTTCCAGGTATTTTTCATTAGTTAGTTGTATTAGAGTACTGAGAGTGCTATAAGAGCTCAATTTTTCAGTTATAAAAGAGAAACAAACAAACTTTTACAAATTAGAACTAAAATATCCTTCATAAGACTTATAAATCAGTAGATAGATATTTACTAAGAAAGGCATTAAGTACAGTAAAAAGGTGGTAAAACCATATACTATTTCTTATAAAGCTGCCACCTCTTTTAGAAAACAGTTTAGCAAATGGTGTATCAAACATCTTAGTAAACGAATTAAACATCTTAATAACGGAAATTGTAATGTTTGGGGAAAGTAGTCAGAAGATCTGGTAACTCAGCAGAAGATGGAATATAATTCTTCTAAACTATGTTCAATGAACTGTCCTTTGGACCAGTCTGTAAAGAGTTTTCATTATAGGAGTGGACTTCAGAGACAGAACTTTAAATGATGACAAGTGAAGGAGAGACTCAACGCTTAAGAACACTGAAGTCCCTTTTTATGCAGAAAAACTCGTATGTCATTCATAACTCAAGAACTGTCTTTCAAATGTAGCTGATCTTTGTCTTTTCAGCTGAATAAAAAGATAAATAATAATAATAATAATAAATTATTTGAATTAAAAGCCTGAAGTTTTTAATATCATATATACTTGTTATTTACTTCAATATTTTTTTTCCCTCTGGGGCTAAGAAGGCTAGAGAGTTTCATATCATACTTATTTTATTGCTGTTGAATAGGTTCTACGATCTGTGGCTTGGCAGCAAATGAACATAGTGGCATGCCTGGACATACAGCAGATGAATGCTGATATATGTTATTTAAAGTATTATATTCTATATATATGAATATAATGAATAGAACACATGCATGCATGCCTTAACATTTTAAAGAGTGAGATTTTTTTGCTTTTCTCTGGGTCTAGATTTTTAACTGATTTGGGCTTGCTTCATAATCATGAAATCTGTTGCCAGCTGAATATTTGGACAAAAGCAAATTTCTGTACCTTTGCTAACATTCTAGACAATATGTAATAAATGTACCACAAATAACTGGCAATTTAGGTAGGAAAGTAGAGAGGAAAATATGGTTTAAAAAAAATATTACTTTAATGTAATACCTATTGCACAAATCATGAAACCAAGTATTAAAGCTACAGCAATTTTTTTCCTTATTATTTGTAAAGGCATATTGTGGAAGGCAACCAGGAAAATGCTTAAATGAAAATTAAACTAGATGGAATACTAATGCTGCTCTATTTAAAAAATAAAAAATAAAAAACAAAAGTCCAGCCCTTATGTTTGCCTCAAGCATAACCAATTTGGCAAACAGAATTGTTTTCATTTCTCTGCATTTGTTTAATGTTTTTTCTAATGATTGTGTATTTATGAAAAGGCAGTATATCATTCAAAAATAAACTGAAGCAAGCTTTGGAAATACATCAAGTCTGCATGCTATTTATTAACCTCTTCAATAAATGTTGCTTCATTTTAATGCTAGCAATTAATTAATTTCATTCTGTGCCACCTACAGAGAAGAGGTACACTATAGAAAATCCTTTCACAGATAAATGCATAAGCATCTCTAAGTTTGTCCTTGGGAAAGACTTCTGGCTGCAGTCCTAGCTAGGGGAACATTTAGTTTTCCAAGAACAATATCACACTTCTTTCCTTTCAGTCCGTGACACCTGAATGTCATACCCTTCATGAAAGCAAAGGTTGAAAAGCTGTTACAAATATTTGTGAAGCCAATAGCAGGCAATATCTCTCTTCCTTGCAAGTTGTAAATACTAATATATTCACCAATTATAGTTCATAACAAAGAGAAAATTGCACTTCTGTATCTTGAGACCATAGCTGCTATATTATTGTTGCTGTTCATTCAGGATGGTCTAAAACATGTTTTACTCTAATGAATTCCACAGGCCAAGTTTTCAACAGCTTTAAGCCTGCTGGGCATATGGTGGCACTGCATCTCTTTATACAAATTCAATTTTCAATTCTCTGTAGCAACCTGGGGCAGTATATGAGTAGAAATAATAGTGGAAGTGGAATATCTTTTAGACAAAAAAAGGTCATTTCAATGTTGATGATGTTTGTACTTTGAAGTTCTACACCTCAAAAGCAAACTTTTCAGGAATGTAATTGGCATTGCTACAGAATTTGATGACTTTTCCTGCATAGGATTTTCTATTACTTACCTATTTACATTATGTCGTCACTTTATTCAGTTTAGCATCGTAGAAATAAATTATCTGTCACCTTGTTAGGAAAATACTACTCACCATTTTTATGCTGTTTCTATAGAAATCTTGTTCAAAATGTAACACTTGAGGCCTTTGTTTAAAATAGAAGTAACCCTTTATTCTTACAATGTATCATGATCTATTTAATTACCACAAATATCATGAATTCTGTTTACAAGTCCAAGAAAATCCTGTCATCCTTCCTTTGCACATTAGAAAGAGTGGCTTCCTATTTCTGTTGGCAAGTATTACATCAGTTCAAGTAAACTGATTAAAAAATGGACCACACAACATTGAAATGGCTTTTGGAAAAAAGAGAAACAGTAATTCATTAAGAGCATTCTAGACTGTGATAAAATAAAAAATTTTGACCATCTGCTTACATAATAGCCAAGTATCTCCAGGCCTAAAATTAAGATATAGGTAAATAAAAAACAAACAAAAATTTAAAAAGTAAAAAAAAAAAACCCCCCCCACACACAAACCCCCCCCCCAAAAAAAAAAAAAAAAAAAAAAACAAAACTCAAACAAACAAACAAAACCTATACCCAACCTAACCTAAGCCAAATAAACAAAACAAAAAAAAATCCAAACAGAACAACAAACAAAGCAACAACAAAACCAGAAAATAAAGCAAACAAAAAACCCCAAACCAGCCAACCAACCAAAAAAAACCCACAAAATCAAACCACAAAACAAAACAAAGCAAAACAAAACCAACTTTGTGTTCAGTATTGTGATAATGACCAAAACGTTGCATCTTAATCTTCCATGTGTTCATCTATGTATTACAGAATGTATTATTTTCATTTTACCCAGGTGCCCTGTGCATGTCAAAATGAAAACTGATAAAAATAATGATCAAGAATTTTGACCCTTGCATTTGTTTAGAAAGTACAATCCTTTTTATCCTTAAAGACATTGGTTCAAGTCCAGTCCACACGATAGTAACAGAAAGTAATTATCTTTCAGTGATTAATGAGGAATGAATTGGTAGTCTCAGTCCATTTCCCAGCACAAATCATAAAACTCAACATCAAGCCTATTGTTAATTCATTATGCCAGCAGAGAAACCAAGATTAAATGTTCTTGAATGAATCACTATTTTAAACCCTGACACAATACTGCCAGTTTGTGACAGAGGCATTTCTGTAATCTGAATTTGTTTTGGCTTCCCTACTCAGTGGCAGCATTTACTGGCTCAAGATTGACATGTTTCTTAACCACTGGCTTCACATTTAATTTATTTTTCATTCTGAACAACAGCTAGCAGTTTGATTTTCAAAGTATTTTGAGAAGCTGTAAAAAAAGTGTATGAGACGTATTGTCTACAAGGAAGCCTGTGCTGGACAATTGTGACCTGTATCTGGCTATTTTTTATTTGTGTCATTATACAAGCCTTATACAGCAGGTGGACTCCAGGTAGTACCTACTGATTCAAGAAATGGATAGAATTAAGGTCAATTAATCATTCTGTGAAGTCACCCCATGCAGATTATTCCTGGGTTTCTCTACAGCTCTCCTTTCTACACTAGAGAAGAGTGATAACAATTATTTTTGAAAACTTGCAAAACTCTTTCAAATGTAGGTATCGTGTTTTAACCCTATCTGGGAACTAAGTGCCACACAGCTTGTGCCCCTTTTCCAAACACTTTGTCAATGCCTTCTTCCCTAGAAAGGGATCCCAGCAGCTTGGCTTCCTTACCCTCTAATTCCAGGCTACTGTCCCCAGTATATTAGCATCAGAGCAACCAGGTGACATTGTGCTTGCCTGGACACAGCTTCAGACTTTTAATGTATCTGGCAGCTCACTCAGGGATAGGGATCGAGCGGTTACTGCCTAGTTTATGAGTTCTGCCTCTTTCTCCTCCTCTTCTCACAATGACCCTCCTTCAAAGTAGCCTGCCTCATCCACTTCTTCCTCCTTCGGGGAGCTTCTTTCCTTACTAAACAAGCTGATTTTTCACATCCAATATTTCTTTCTTGTGTGTAGGGGTGACTGATATCAGCATGGTTTGGTTCTGTGGTTCAGATGCAATGCTCTTCACAAGGGCTGGAGTAATCACGGTAGCTGTTGCCAGGATTGGAGTAGCCACTGAGCCTGTTGCAGAGGTTGGAGTAGCCACTGCGCCTCTTGCCAGGGTTGGAGCGTCCACAGTGCCTGATGTTTTGTCATCTGATCCAGAAAACTTCTCTTCCTCTTGAAGGCAATAGTGTTGAACAGGGCTTGGCAGGCACAGGCTCTGGCATGTTGCAGCTATTTCTGTCTCTCTGGAGTTACCAGTGTGACAGAATACTTTTTCAAATATTCTATTAGTTTTTCAGGATTCTGCACTTGTTCAGGGATGAAGTTCCAAACCATTGAACATGTCCAGGTTCCTAGGTATTTGCCCATACTATCCCACACACTCTGGCACTCATAAATGTCTAGCATCAGGGCAGATCTCCGGTGGTATTCTTTAACAGTTGTTTAACCTTAAATAAGACCTGAAACACATTCAGGACACATAGCAATAGGAACATGCTAGTATGAATATCCCAAGTATATTAAAAATTCTCAAGAGCTATTGTAACTAGCCTGGAGGAGAAGAGGTAGGGGAAGGGGAAAGAGAGGGGAAAGGTATTCCCTTTTGTCTCCCCATAGACTGGGTTTCCCTGGAGACAAGGTAAAAAGTGTAATTATTAATAATTTCTAAAAAAAGTGTTTCCCAAAGTACAGAAATTAAGACAATGCTGAGTACAAATACCAAGTTAGTCTAATGACTTGTAATTTTGATTGCCTTAATCCAGTCCCCAGAGGAGATAAACAGCATAACAGGAAACATATACAGCAAGTAAAGTGTTGCACGACACAACTCTGAGAACAAACACAACAACTCTGAAAGCAAATAAATCAACATTGTGACCAATGACTATTTAATATAATGAATGTTTATAATAAGTGTTTTTTAATATATTCTGGTCAGACCTGTTGTTATCTCAATGTTTCATGCCCCACGTTGGGTGCCAGAAAGGACTGTCTTGGTTTAAGCCTAGCTGGCAGCTATGGAAGATGCAGCCTTAAGCCCTGCCAAAGAGCCAGAGGAATTGGTTCTTTGCAGAGTAGTAGGCCTAGCAGTTGGACCCCCCCGCCTTGGACATACCATCCAAGGATACTTCCATGGTTTGAGTGTCTATAGATTGAGTGAGCCTTGCCCCTGCTTTGGGTGAGTGGTATCGGGCACTCTGGTGTGGGAGGCTTCCCCTTGATGAGTGAGTGTGTCTGCTTCATCTTTCTTTAAGGTTTAGGACTTAGTTGTGTAGTATTTAATTCCCAACAGACATCTGAACTTGCATTTGGTCAGAAGAAGCACTGGGCAACTTTGGTTGCAATAAATCCCCATTTTAGATAGTGGCTGCTGGTTGTTTTGTGGTGGCCTCCATGTGGTGGCAGCTAAACACAACATGGGCACTTTCTACCCTCCAAAAGGATGGGGGAGAAAATTGGAAAAACATTAAAACTCATGGATTGAAATAAAGACAGTTTAATAGGACAGAAAAGGTAGAGAAAATAATAATAAGAATATGCAAAACAATTGATGCACAATGCAATTGCTCAGCACCCACAGAACAATGTCCAGCCAGTCTCTTAAGTAGTGTGCTGCCACGCCTGAGCCAACTCCCCCCAGTTTTATTGTTCAGTATGATATCATATGGTGTCAAATATCCCTTTGGGCATTTGGGGCCAGCTGTCCTGACTGTGTCCCCTCTCAGCTTCTTGTGCACCGGCAACCTACTCACTGGCAGGGCAGCATGAGAAACTGAAAAATCCTTGACTTAGTGTAAGCACTGCTCAGTAACAACTAAAACATGTGTGTTATCAACATTATTCTCATCATAAATCTAAACCACAGCGCTGCACTAGCTACTAGGAAGAAAATTAACTCTGTCCCAGATGAAACCAAATGAGTAGGCCAAATGAGTCTTCGAGGAGAAATAAATTACTTAAGAAACTAAACACTCAGTCTTCTGAATAGAACTGTTTTATTGCAGATGTTTGGACCTGCTCATGAAGATGGGAGGAGGAGGGAAAGGTTATTGCAAATAAATTTGATATACTTAACTATATGGTAAATATTGGATCTAGATACTCAGAAATCCAAACAATTTTAACAGATTAAGCTCTGTGGGTATCTTACTCTGGGATGAAATTATAAATTGGAAAAGCATAACCCCATTTTGATCTTTTTTAATCTGAATTCCTAGCCTGAATTTCATATTTTCTACATAGTTTACAAAATGCTTAGTGAAGGGGGGGGGGATAACACACAAAAAACCTGACAAAACACACACAAAAAATAAACTGATGTAATATTCCAATCCAGCAAAGGCTTTTGTGCCTTAGGATAAGATAAAGGATGTGTAACTCCTTGTTAAATTGCAAGAATATTAAATGAAATTGCTCTACTGAGAAGCTGTATAATGATGATTCTAAGGACACACAAGGAATTTGTTCCACATGTACGCATCAGGGTTTGTTAATTTTGCTGTCACCCAAAGGGACCATTCTCTTTCAGCTACTATTTTAAAAAGTTTGTCAGGGACAAGGACTCTGACTCTCATTCCTTATTGTTTAGAGTAAGTTAATAGAAGATCACCTAATGTTAATAGAATTATGGTGCTGACATAAATTTGGTGCAAATTTTCAGTTGGAATATAAAACCAGCATGTTTTTTCCCCTCAGGGAGTTCAATGCAAATCAGCAATTCCAATACTTTTTATGTGGAGTCAAGCATCAAAGGAGATGCACAACAACATAAGAATAGAAGTGTCACCATTCAATGCAGTTCCCTGTTATATCATCCATGACACACCATTTATTTTAGAAGATTCTCAAAACCTTTTTTAAAAGCTAGAAATACATTTGAGGGTTTGGCAAGTTTTTTTTTCTATTTTGTTCAATTTCCAATGAGCTATAATATTTGTTCTGTTAGAGTGGAAGAGAATTTGAAAGAAAACTATGAGGTTTAAAAGACATTCTGAGAGGCAGAACAAAGGGAATGAGTTCATTTATCACTACTAAGTGAAGGATAAAATGCATAGAAGCAAAAAGGCATTAAGAGATTTTGGAGAAAATCATCCTTTCAAGATACAGCTTTCTACCTTCAAAGAAAAATAACATATGCATATACCTTATTGGTTTAGAGCAATTTTCTCTCCTCCTTGTTAAAATGCTTTTTGAAATTAAGATTAATTTAAGACATAATAAAGGATGGATATTTTGTATATCCAAGTAATTTTCCAAGAGCAAGTAGAAGATCCTAAAAATCTGAAAAAAATCCCCAATTGTATCATGATTAAATCAGAAGTTTCTTTGTCACTAGTTCTGTAACAAAAACCAGAGAAATTCTGCATAGATATTGTTTAGCTTAAGATATCAGAGAATTTAAGAAAACTCAGGAATTACTTTAGCTCAGATGATTAGACATGACTGAGCTTGTGTATATAGCTCCTGTTTCCCTTATCAAGATGTTTGTGTTCCACGTATAACTAGCAGGGAAATAGTTAAACTAGAGAAGATGCGTTCATAGAATCATAGAATACCAGGTGGGAAGGGAACTCAAGGATCATCTAGTCCAAAATTTCAATGTAAAAAAAAAAAAAAAAGGTTTAAATCATAGAATAATCATAGAATCATAGAATTATTAGGGTTGGAAGGAAGCTTAAAGGTCATCTAGTTCCAACCCCCCTGCCATGGGAAGGGACACCTCACACTAGATCAGTGGGATAAGATGGCCCAGCACCCTGTAGAAATTCACATTTCTACATGATATCTACCTGTCCTTGTGTTTGATCCCTGTGAACTCATAAAAAAAATTGAAATCCAGAAGGAAGGATGCTATATTTATTTGTTTGTGTTTATTAATTTACACAAGTTAGGAAATTTCTGCATATATGCAAGGTGATGAGTTAACCTTGGTCGGATTCCAGGTGTCAACTAAGCCATGTTCTCAGTCACTTCCCTCAAGAGAACAAAGGGGAGAAAATAAGATGAGAAAACTGATGGGTTGAGATAGGTGCAGGAAGATCACTTACCAGTTACTGTCACAGTCAAAACAAAATTGAATTGGGGAAAAATAATTTAATTTATTACCATTAAAAATAGAATAGAACAGTGGGATACAAGGAAAAAAAAAACACCAAAAAACAAAACCAAACAAACAAAAAAACCAAAAACCAACCAAACCAAACCAAAACCAAACACACAGAGAAAAAAAACCCCACACCTAGAAAACAAAACAAAAAAAACCCTACCCACACCTTCTCCCCATGCCTTATTTCTTCCCAGGCTCAGCTTCACTCTTTCATCCCCAATTCTTCTACCTCCTCCTGAGCAGGGGACGGTGAGTGGGGGGATTGCAGCCAGTTCATAACTGTTCATCTCTGCTGTTCATCATCATACAAGGCCAAGTGCTGGGTCATGCACTTCAGTCAGAACAACCCCAGGCAACGCTACAGGCTTGGGGAGGGGTGGCTGGAAAGCTGCCTGGTGGAAAGGAACCTGTGGGTGCTGGTGGACAGCCAGCTGAACATGAGCCAGCAGTGTGCCCAGGTGGCCAAGAAGGCCAACAGCATCCTGGCTTGTATCAGAAATGGTGTGACTGGCAGGAGTAGGGAGGTGATCGTGTCTCTGTACTCAGCACTCGTGAGACAACACCTTGAGTACTGTGTCCAGCTTTGGGCACCGCAGTACAAGAAGGAAATTGAGGTGCTGGAGCAGGTCCAGAGAAGGGCAACGAAGCTGGTGAGGGGCTTGGAAAGCATGACTTACGAGGAGAGGCTGAGGGAACTGGGGTTGTTTAGTCTGGAGAAGAGACTGAGAGGAGACCTTATTACTCTCTACAACTACCAAAAAAGGAGGTTGTAGTGAGGCTGGTGTTGGTCTCTTCTCCCAAATTACTAACGATAAAACAAGAGGAAATGGCCTCAGGTTGTGGCAGGGGAGGTTTAGATTAGATATTAGGAAGAAATTCTTCACTGAGAGTGGTTAGGCACTGGAACAGGCTGCCCAGGGAGGTCATCATCCCTGGAGGTGTTTAAAAAATGAGTAGACATAGCACTTGAGGCTATGGTCTAATGGATAGATAGATGTTAGGATGAAGGTTGGACTTGATGATCCTAGAAGTCCTTTCCAACCCTAATGATTCTATGATTCTACGTTGCTCCATCATCCTCATGCTGTTATCCTGCTCCAGTGTTGGGTCCTTCCCATGGGTTGCATTCCTTCAAGAACTGCTCTAGCTTGGGTAGTCTCCATGGGATGTAGTCCTTCAGGAACAAACTTCTTCAGCTTGGGTTCCCCATAAGGTCACAAATCCTGCTGGCAAACCTGGTCCTCTCCTGCATGGGCTCCTTTACATGGGCCTCAGCTCCTACCAGGAGCTCCATCCGGCATGGTCTCTCTACAGTCTGCAGCTTCCTTCAGAGCACATCAACCTGCTCTGGGGTGGGGTCCTCCCCAAGCTGTAATGTGGATATCTGCTCCAATGTGGTCCTCTATGTGATGCTGGAGGACAACCTGCATCACTCTGTATTTCTCCATATGCTGCAAAGGAATCTCTGCTCCATCTCCTGGAGCACGTCCTCACCATCCTTCTTCACTGACCCTGGTATCATCGAGGTTGTTTATCTCACATTTTTCCTCACTCCTCACTGTTAGGCAGCATCTTTTTACCCTTTCTTAAGTACTCTTTCTCTGAGGTGCCACCACAGTAGCTGCAGGGCTCAGCTATGCCCCGTAGTGAATATGCTGGAGCCAGTGGGAACCGGCTGTGTCCAGCACAGGGCAGCCCTGGCCTCTCCTCATAGAAGCCACCCTTCAGCCCCCCACTGCCATCACCTGGACACCTACACCTAATAAAGAAGCAAGAGATCAATATGTTTACAAAAGGAAACTAAACAACAAACAAAAACTTATGAAGGAATCAGAAAATATTTTACCACTACTAATAAATTTAAAACCAGAACTATTAATGCAAATGGGAACCATGCACACACAAGCTCCTTATAACCTTTAAGGATTAACTGACTGATTACTTTTTTTTTATTAGGTGATAAGAGGAGAGCTGGTTTCTTAGGGAAAACATTTGAAGTGTCAAAGCTTTTTAAAGAGCTCAGTGCAAAAGAAGTAAGAAAAAAATGCTGGTAATTTCTGTAGCCTTCAAATTTTCTCACTGGCATTTAGGTACTGTACTGCAATAGTGTTTTTGCTATTGATCCTCAACAACTGGTTAAAAATTACACTTCAGCTGTGTTGGAATCATATTGATTCCAATTTCACTCTGAAATTCTTCTGACAGGCTTCTGATCACATAAAATATTGATGACCTTTTTTAAAAATTCTTCTTTGCACTGATGTTAACTGTAATAATTTCATTGTCTAGGCATAAACATTTCTAATGCGACCAAGGGATGTTCTCTAACACCCTTTCATTAAAGTGCAGGTGAAGAAGGAAAACTGGAATGAAATACCTCCAAAATTACAATGATGCACAGCAAAAAAATATAAAATCTTAATTTCAAGAAAACTCTGTAAATTTAGTGAGAAATTTTATTGCATAACAGGTTGAACTTGAAAAACAGAAAGATAAAAAGAAAGAAAAGGAAGATAGAAAAGATGACACATGACAGAAAATAAAGAAAAATCTCTTCTTCATGTGTTTGAGTCTTATTTATATGTGTTATTTTAGGACTGAGACATTACAGGCAGAAAATAAAGATATTCTTCACTGCCATGCTACTGATACTCCCATGTGAGTCTTTTCATCTTCTATTACATAGTCCTGCTGATAAATCAATGAAGTTGTGCTTCAGCAGGTCAATACGTGCTGAACTGTTATAATTAATTTTTAGATTATATCATAGAAATGCACATGTTGGATGAAAATTGAACTAATATTTATAAGGAAATGAGTGGACAGGCAAGAAAAACATAGTTCCATGCACATCGTTAGATAAAGGTGTCCTCAGTACTTTCACTATATCTATTTTTTTATTAAAAATGGCATAAGAATACTAATACTGTTATAAAAAAACCAAGACTCAAAGAAATGTGAAGAGGTTATCTACTCCATCCCTTTAATGCAAAGTCAACTATATTTTTCCTATTCTTACCAGATATTTATTGAATTTATGTTTTACAGATTTCTATTAACGGAATTTCTGCAGCATGCCCCCCATTCCCCCTTCACCCCAAACCATTAAAAGTGCTATACAGTTTTTATGAACTAAGAGGTTCTGTTTCCTGATTTTTCTCTTATCTTCCAAAGTTAATTTTCCAATTATCTGCAGTCAACTTTTTTTTTTAGGAAGTAATACCTAGATATCAGTGTTGCTTAGACTGAAATGGGTGCCAACACCCTAGTAATGAGATGTCTGGGTGTACCAGCACTTTGCTTTCTGGCCCTTCTGCCTGTGGAAACATGTACAGTCAGACAAACAGGTCTGGTTTATTACTCTGATTTAGGCTGTGGAGATCAAAAGTAAGTCTTCCCAATGTATAACCTCAGACAGCAGTGATCACATAACTTGTTATCCCATTCCCATTTCTTAACACACCTTCTAACTCTTTCCTTTTCAGTCTCCTTTCAAACATGCAAATCCCACTTAATATTTTTTCCCCTTTAGTCTCCATTTTGCTACATCTGGACCCAAAATTGTCTATTTCTAATACCATTATCAAGGTAATCTCTGACCTTTATGGCATTACTGATCTAGTGACTTCAGACACCAATATCCCCTGCCAGCAATCTGTGATATTTAGTCAGTTCTCACATAACTGCCTCCTAAGGATCTGTGAAATCTGACCATCTTTCTTAAAGCAATCATTAGTATTTGCCAGCTGTTACATTGTTACCTATTACATCCAAAAATTTCTTATGTCACAAACAATACCAGTAGTTTTTCATATCCTGTTCAGTTAACATCACAGAATCCCACAGAATCATCTAGGTTGGAGAAGACCCATGGGATCATCGTGTCCAACCATTTACCCTACTCTACAAGATCACCCCTAGACCATATCCCCCAACACTACATCTAAGCAATTCTTAAACACATCCAGGGATGGCGAGTCAACCACCTCCCTGGGCAGCCCATTCCAATATCCCACCACTCTTTCCGTGAAGAATTTTTTCCTAGTGTCTAGTCTAAACCTACCTTGTTTCAGCTTGA
>JAAGNO010027489.1:0-10281 GCA_033439905.1 Ceryle rudis
CCTCCCTCCCCCCTCCACCCCGCATCGGCCGCCGCGGCGCGGAGAGCGCAGGGCGGTGCGGGCCGTGCGCTGCCGCCGCCGGAGCTCCGCGGCTCCCCTCCCGCCTGAGCCATGTCTGCCAGAGGTGGGTCTCTGCCGCGCCGCGCTGGGCTCCGCGTCCCTGCCAGTGTCGTCTTGGGCGCGGGCAGAGGAGCCGCGCTTGACCTTGCGCGCCTTGCCGTGCTGCAG
The DNA here is from genome assembly GCA_033439905.1 of Ceryle rudis. NCBI lineage: Eukaryota > Metazoa > Chordata > Aves > Coraciiformes > Cerylidae > Ceryle > Ceryle rudis. The sequence continues at coordinate 229 of JAAGNO010027489.1, forward strand.
TGCCCCGCTCGCTGCGCTTGGGCGGAGGTTGAGCGGGCGATTTCGGAGCAGGGGGAGGCGAGGACCTTTCCCCCCGGCACCGGCTGTCGCCTGCCCGGTACCATTTTGCAGCTCGACCGTGGAAGGGATTCCGGAGCGAGCTGCAGCAGGGCTCAGCACTGCTGAGCATCCTTCGGGGACGGGAACCCAGCCGCACCTGCCGGGCGAGGGGTGGGAACCCCGCTCGCCTTTTCCCAGCGCCCGGGGAGCGGCTGTGGGGGTCCCGACGGTGCGGCGGTTTGGTGCGCCTTAAATGATGATGGGAGCGTATGTGTGGAGAGAAGGGAATATGGTGGTGAGATGGGGGTTAGGGTCAGAACTCGGTGGTTATTGCTGCTTAGGAAATATTAACTGCTTGGTACTGGCGCGCCTGCTGAGCGCTAGTGAGGCATCTGCCTTGTCCTGTCATTGTAAAGCAAGCGCTGCTGTTCGGGTGTGGTGGTAAATCCGATCGTCAGATTGTACCTCTGGTGGACATTTGCATCTGGTTTGAAATTTACATTCTGAACTTTTACTTCAAATTCGCGTTTGCTTTAACAATGGCCTAAACTTGAATAGCCTTTGTCCTTTGCATGTGTTTCTGCATAGGCTCTGACTGCGTGTTTGGTAATTCTGGGCTGGAGATGAACAGATCAACCTCCTTGACTGCAGATCTGTCTTGTCCCAAACTTCCGCTTCCAGTATGAGAAGCTGATGCAGGTGTGGCCCAAAGACTGATGCTTTTAGGGGTTCTGTCTATAGTTAGTACAGATTAAAGGACTGGAGGCATAATGTTAAACATTTTCTGAACGTTGGCATAACAAAGCAGAAATACGTGCAAGCATCTCCTGAAGAGAGAAAATTATCTGTGCAAGAATGACAAGTAAAACCACTCCCAGTTATCTCTGAACTGAAAAAATACTTTGTCAAAATTATGTATTACAAATTAACAACCCCCTGAATGCAGGGATACATCTTACTTGTTCATCCCTCTATTACTCTGCATCTTGATGAATACTGCTCAGCATGGACCAGCTCATTCATTTTCTTGGATTCTGCTGACGTCCAAATGAGCTTTCTGCATATGAAAGGCATTGTGTGACTGCTGAAAGGTTGTCAGCATGTTGTGGTGAGGGCCATATTCCTAAAGCATCACACCCATTTTAGCTATAAATAATAAATGGTGTTAGAGCAGCATAATTCCTCGTGACATAGTAGAATTCTTGCTTTAGGAAGAAATGGGCTGCATCAGTCTCTGAAGAATCCATTTCTGGAGGAACAGTAAGTATATTAGCATCAGTGTTGTGCTAGGGCTGCATTACTACTTGGGGGGAAAACCCACATGGATTAGATTTGTCTTCAAAGGGGTACCTGGATTTGAGGAAGCGACAGAAAAACTTTGCCATTTCCGCTCTGCAGATGATTCACCAAAACCGAACTGTCCAGAATGGGAAGCCAAGGAACATTTCCACTGGCCATATTCCCTTTTCCTCCCCCCACCATCCCTCTTCCCTATTCATCTGCACAACACATGATGTTTGATGCCTGCTTGATTCTGCTGGAGAGCTGCCTGGAGAAGAAGGGTGAACTCGTTGTCAGCCTCTCCTGTGCCATCTAGTCTTTTCAGAATAATTAATTGGAGGGAGAAAGAAAGTCCATAGGACTGTAGGGAAGTAGTGAATAAGATTCTTAAGAGAGATTAAGATACTAATTCCTATTGATACCTGCGTTTCCATTTTAACAAATAGAATTGGAAAATAAGTGTGGTTGTGTCACCAGTGGCCTGATCTTGCCATCACCACCCACTGAAAATTCACTGTCTAAAGCAGTATAGACCATTGTTATTATTAACCATTTTAAACCCTACTGCTATAAAAAATTTACTTATGAACTTAATTTTACACACTTATGTGGTATAATTGGTCTTAATGAGGTTACTCATGAGAATGTAGCTCGAATAAGAAGTGATTCTTTAAGGGGTTAGGGCTTTGTTCAAGTGTCAGATAGGGACCATTTCTTCATGAAGGCAGATTACCTCATGCATATGCAGTCTCATTAAAACCACTGTATCATCAGGGTCTGCATACTTAGAAAATATTGATTATTAATGTTTTATGTTGTGTTAGCTGTCAAAAAGGTGGTCATTATTGTTCTGAGTGCCTCAGACACTCGGAGCTGTCTGTTTGTTGGTTATATACCGAGCATAACAAGAACAGCAGAAGAGTTAAATATTCTCCTGTGCCTTTTTCATTACTAAACTGCAGAAGATATTCAAAGCATAGTAAAAACCATCAAAATATTATCAGTGTTCAGTCTGTGTGGCTCTCTATTCATTTCTTTTGCTCCAGGAGGCAGCATGGTCTAGTGAACTGACTGCAACAGATGACAGAAGAAATCCAGCGGTGCCTCTGTACTTTTGGACCGATCCCTTTGGCTCTTCTGCTCTGCTGTTATTGACCCAAAACTACCCATATAGTGTCTCTCATTACGACAAATTGCAAGTCAATATATAAAGTGTAACTAATAACACAGATTCATGTAATTTTGCCTTAAATGAAACTCCAGACGAAGAGTTTTATGTTTCCCTACTTGTGCAGTGGAAATAACAATTACTGTGAGGTCTAATGACCCACCTATGCTTTAAGATGAATTTTCTGAAATTTTCCCACCCTTCACAGACTAGGTTGTTGCAATCCTTCACACCTGTCCCTCACCTCTCGCTGTTATACAAGTGTAAGTCTCTAACATTCTTCTGCCACTTTCCTCACAGTACAGCTCTAGTGGATATTTTGGCCAAGTGCCAGATGAGAGAGCATAGATGTGTATTCCCAGAAGCTCGAGCAAATAATAATTTTGGAAATCTGGTGATTGAACTGGAAGCTGAAATGAACTTTGAAAATCCCTTTTCACTTCTTTGTTAAGTTGGAGTTCTTCCCAGAGCACTCTCGCGACCTGTTCTGCAAGCTCTTGGAATCGGCGGAGACATCAGTTGGGCTTTTTAATTTTGCAGTTTGCTAAAGCTTCCTATGCTACTTGCAGCCATTGTTAAGTAGTTGTTATTAGGACTCATACATGACTGCATTTGGGTGTTGGAGTAAGCCTTATAGATTGTTGCTTACCTAAGGGCTTGTTTGCACAGAGCTGTAAATTCTCTGGATGAAAGACATTTTTCTAAAGCCAAGTATAACTCTGACCTACTTGTGCATGTTATCTCAAACTGCTTAAAAACTGTCAAAACGACTTGTTATCATGAAGGTCTAAGTTAATGGAAAACCAGTTATTTTTAACTACTGTAGTCTTCAGTTATGCTAGAGCAAACAGGCACCAATGGTAGTGTTTGGTATTGTGAAATATGAAGATCTTTGCTATTTTTTTTTTTTTTCTAAATGCTGAAAGTATTACCATGAGCTGTATTTAGTCCAGTAGGCAGCTTCTTCAGAAAAAAAACCAAAGACATGTAAAATAGGAGGTTTATCAATAGTGGTGTTTTTTCAGCTTTTCTTGTGCCATAAGAAAAATCACTGAATTTTGACAGAACCCAGTGTTAAAGAAATAATATTGCTGTCTAATATTAACAGGTTGTATTGTGCCACTCTGATGCTGCAAGTGTGGGTGTTGTAGAGAAGGTAATTACATTTTTTTAGCCAATTCAATAGTCAAAAGTCCTAGGGCTGTTTAGCTGAAGAATTTATTTTCTACTACAATCCCTTTCTTTTCCTATTTGAAATTCTAATAAATGTAGATCAATCACTTCTCATTTCAGAGAAATAAATCCCTGTTAATGCTGGCGGGAGGGAGGTTTTGTCCTCATTTTATAGGTGAGGTAAGAACTGAAATGATCTTTTTCTTTCCCCGAGTCTCAGAGCTAGGTCAGAAAAGGGGAATTTCTGCCTTATGGGCCTCTTCTCAGGCTCCTTGTTTGTTCTTACACAAGCCAGTAATAGATTTCTAACAGAAGGTGATAAACTTCAGCTCATTATGTTTTGCTCTGGTAACAGTTCTTCATCTTCACTGTGCACATCACTTGATTGATCTGTCTCACAGTTGTGAACTTTTGTGCGAGGAGATCACCAATTTTTCTATGTGATATTTACATACTAAGTCTTGAGCTCCTATATATTCCATCAATAAGCTTTATTTTTCTTTTGCAAATCTTCTAGTCCTCCTCAAATAGCTGTAGACATGGCTGCTGTTGCTGGCAGTGATGGTTTTGAATGAGATCTGTGCTGACTGGTTTAAAAAATAGCTTCTAGGAGGTTCTGGTCAATGTTTTATTATGGTCTGTGGTTCTTACAGTAATATTGCTTATACCTAAAGGAATGAGACATTTCAGTGATGGCAATATTGTCTGTCGTATCCTTTTTGAAATCTCTTGCTGTGTTTTTCTAGTTGTTGTCAGAGGGGTATTTCTTTCAGGCATGCGATAGGCTGTTGTTGATTTAATTCGTGGCATGACTCGTGCAGGGCTATCACCCAGCGCTCTCGGGCTGAGACAAACTTGAGAGTGGGGGCAATGTAAGCTGGCTGGACATTTCTTTAAGTCTAGAATTAGCAAATTTTAGCATGTTTAAAGTAGTTAATATTGTAGCTGTAAATGCTTCTAGTCCTAGTGATTTCCACCATTTTCCTTGGCATAATGCTCCATAGCCCGAAGGAGCACGTTCCTGGCAGGGTTCGATGCTCTGCAGCACGCCCTGAGCCAGGGCTGTGTGCGCAGTCAGGCCGACACAGCTGCTTCCCACTTGGAATACCTGTGCAGTGCAGAACTGGGAGCTGGCGCTGAAGGTCTTTCTCTCCCCAGCTCTTGTCCTGAATTTCTTCTGTACTGATTTTATACTGTTATTTAATCCTATTTGTACTTTCTGTTTATTTCTTCTGAATGCTTGTAATGACTTTTTTTTTTTTTCCTTCAGTTACTCATGGTAGGGCTTTAACCTCAGTGTAGTGGCTTAAATAGCTCAGGATCAGCACATGGATTGTCACTGCAAGCTGTACTCATCTGTACATGGGAGTCAGTAGCTGCAGCTGAATTTTTAGGCCTTTTGTTTTGATAGGCAAGAATAATATTTTACTGAGGTATGTGACTAAGGACTATCTCTTTTAAGCTGCTTCTGTTTTAAGTTTTGCCTATTCGTCTCATCTTTTTTTTTTTTTTTTCCTCAACAAAGCTTAATCTGTGCTGTTTAACTTTTTTATGATTAATGAAAATTAGTCCTGAATGCATGGAAAAAGTTGCATAGACTAATGGCAACAACGAGAGGAAACTGGGACAATGAGGTAGGATCTATTTTAGATGCATGGCTTTGGAAGGAATTGCACAGAAGGAAAATAAGCATCAGCTTATGGATGAAAAGCCAGAAAAATTGCTTTTAGTGAAGAATACCAGAACATTATGTGCTTTGCAGTCTCTGAAGACAATCTTTTATCTTTTTGGGATTTCTCTTTTTTTTTCTTTTTTTTTACTCTTTTTAATGGCTTGAATTTAATATTTTGAATTATTTTTAATCTAAGTAATGATCTAAGTAATTGAAGATGAAATCCACACATGGTTAGTTCATGTAACTAGGTATAGTATTTCTTAGGTTTCCAATATAAAGGCAGAAACACACAATGGAAAGCAGACTTTGGTCTGTAAGTTCTGACACCAGCAAGAAGACCCTAATTCTTCTATCACATACTGTCTAGGCTACAGTATCTTTATAATTAGGCGGTGTTCTTCCTTAAAACACAGAGAATACTCCTAGACATTATACATTAATAGCAGAGAAAAACTCTGTGAGACGCACGTTTTTTTAAATGCTCAATCCTTATCCTGGCCTATTTTCAGAAAGAACTTCATTTTTAGAAGCTCAAACCCAAATAAGGCTCCCAATCCTGTAAACATTATTAAGCATTGCATTCGGTATGTTTACCAGTCCTGTATGTTACATAGGGAAATCCTTGATTCATAAAGAAGGTTGGACCAGGCAGGCTTCAGCAAGGTACACCTGTGATGTAGGAGTGTTGACTTCTCCTTTTCCCATTCCTAAATCAGAATTAGCGCTTTGGTGAGTCAGTTTGTTTCATGTAAACCATGAAAAATGGCCACATCCACACTACAGTGCCTGCTGTTTACATGCAGACATTGGAGTTAGACTTAAACTCAGTGTGGTACTGATTGTGTAGAGCTTTAGCAAGATCTTGAGAGGAGCTACTTGTCTGAATACCTTGCTCAATTTCTTGTGTGGGTTTTGCAGCCTGTGTTGTCTTCTGTGCTGTTGTGAACAGTTTGTTGCGGCCATTCTCAACAACCTCAGTTGTGGTGATGAGTATGGTGTGATTACATAGCTTTGGAGTTACTTCCCCATGGCTAGAAAAGATGGCATGCACTTCATGTTTGTTGAAAACTGCTAACCTGTTCATCTGAGCTCTGTGTTCTGAAGTGGAAGGAGGATCTGTTGTCATCACTGTAAAAAAGACCGATGTGTAAACATGTGAAATTGGAAACATTCAGAAGACAATGTGCTCAAAGGCGTGGCAAAAGGTTCTTTCTTTTTCCTGTGGTATATTTGCAGTTTCAAGTCAGAATGTGATGCAAGAAAACTAGTCCAAGCCAGCCAGCAAACCGAGGTTCTGAATCCCTGAAGCCCTCAGACCTGTGCTTAGCTCTTTTTGGGGTGTGCTAAAAAGTGCAGTATGTGAAGCAAATGATCTCTTTTTCTGTTTCATGCTCATGGACTACTTTTTGGTCATTTATTGGCATGGCATTTAGCAGTGATCCTGCTGGAGCTAGGTCTGAGAAGTGAGTGGTCTTACCACAGTGGACTTTACAAGGACAGCGTGATAACGAGTTTCAGTTTACTGCTTCCTTACTAATAAAGATGTTTATTCTGTTTCTGGAATGGCAAAACAGGTCATGTCATCATAGAGAAGGACACATTTTAATCCAAAGTGTGAAGCTGAAATGCTTTCTGTAACATTTTTTTTTTAGTACTTATCATTCCTTTTGTTATACCTGGAACCTCAACCTAATCGTTTCTAAAGTGCTCTCATTTTAACTACTGTTTCCTCCAATGTAAATCTCCTATGAGTAAGGGCTGTGAGATTTCACTCAATGAAAGGATTCTACTTTAATTACTGTTATTATAAAGCTGAGTTTGTTTCTATCACATCAGGATCACCCAAGGCATCCTTGATCAACAGTCAGCAAAACTTCTGTTCAAATTATGGTTTCCTTTTAACTAGTGATGAAAGCTTCCAGTTTATTTTTGGCATTACAAAGCTGGGGAGACAACCAGGCTAGATAAGAGCTGAAACATGGTTAATGATTAAGGAACATAGCTAAGAGAGTATTATACAGCCCTGAAAAAGGTGTTCCAGCCTTAACTCTCTGTGACCCTACACATACAGAAAGTGCAGAACAGTTTATGCTTGAGTACTAACTTTCTTTGGTGTCTGAAGTTGCTACTTCTGTTAATCTACATTTGTGGAAGACTTGGCTTCAGTAAGGACTGTAAGGTGAATGCGTTTCATAGAATTGGGGTGTAAAAGAAAGGAGGAGTTTAGGACTTGCTGTTTCACTGAAGAAAATAGTAAATACCTTGTTCAGTGGAACAGGAATATAGTCAGGCCTATAGTCAATAGGCAATGTGGAAATCAATGGTTTTCTCAGAATGAAAAAAAGGAGAAAAAAAAAAATTCTTGACTGAAAGCACACCTGAGTGAGGCACAGATCTAAGTGCCTTTAAAATCAGGTTTAGTTGCAAAAGGAATTGTGCTGAGTATTACCCATGGAGTAATATTTTATGCCTAGTAATGAAAGTTGACATAATGTAAGTGTACTCATTTTCTCTGCTGAGGACTTCCTTTATTCCAGTCAGAAGGGTGTGTACATGCATGAACAGGCTGTGCCAAGGTGTGTGTGAATGCCTCTGTTCCCCAAAAGGAAATCTGCAGATGTTGGGAGTGGTTTATAACAAGCAGAGCTGTAAGAACTATTACTGCTCACTGGAACTGTGCCCAGTTTTATTTTTTTAATTTTAGCTTCACCTGTTCTTATGAATATCCTCTGCATACGAGTGTAGATGCACAAGAAAAGATTTGAATGTTTCTATGGCCTTCTGCAGCTGTTGCATAATTTTCTCTTTTATTGTCCTAGTAAGCTAATAAAACAATTAAACAATAGTCAGACAATCCACTAAAAACCTGTGGCATATTTAAATAAGACCAAAACTTAGTGCAAGAAGACAATATTGTTATACAATAATGTGGTTATCCAAAACTGTTTGTTCTACTTTATGGCTGGAGATAATCCCAAAATTATCCAGTCCAGACTTTGATCTAAAGAGGAATAATAAAACTTTGATCATTGTTGAATTGGCAGCTGCTATAAAAAGCCTATGTCATATTTCTCTCTTAGTAACACTAGCTAAATCCAAAATAACTGATAAAAGAATTTGATGATTGCAGCTTAGGGATGCTTTCTGACTTGACCTGAAGTAATCTCTGTCCAAAAATGTCTATAAATATTTTTTCTATTTTCTGTTGCCAGATGTTTTCATATTTGAGATGAATGACAAAAATGTTTGGTGTACTGCACAATGCACATTTGGAGTCTGGTGTCTCAGAGAATGAGGCTCTGGTTAACTGATTATGTTCATACATAAAATGCTTAATTTACAACAAAATTCTGATGCCATTATCTTTCCTTCTGTCTCTCTGAAAATGTCATTTAAAATGTAAAAATTTTAAATAGCTAATGCCTATGACTGTGTTGTAGTTGCCACAGTAGAACTGTATTTCTTCCCGTGCTTGCAACATAGTAAATATTTTCCCAGGCATGTTTGTGTAGGGAACGCTGCCCCTGATGTTCTTCCTTCAGAGCTGCAGCTGGACAGTGGCGAATTTTTCTAGCTTTAGTATTTTACAACTTAAAGGACAATGTGAGGAAAAAAAGCCATGTAACCTTTTATTCCTCTTAAATTGGGATTTAAGCAGATTTAAGCAGAGGGGTCAACAAAGCTGACAGACTTGTCAAGTTTCTTCGGTACTTTTGCATTTCTACCCATAATACATTAGATAAGGAAAATGGCTGAAAACTTAGACTCCAATGGCAGTTGATTTTAAGATCTTCAGTGTTTTTCTCTGTCTAGATATGACGTCAGTCCCTAGGTAATGCAGGGGTTTTCCAGATCTGTGGCAGGGACGTTGAGAGGTTCACATGACGTTTGGTGTAGCGTTTCAGGCGTGACGTGCCCTGAAAGGGCGATGCATTGTTCTTCCTTGGGCCAGGCTGGCACGGCACTGTGCATTCCGCTTCTTCTGTACGGTTGCTGGTGGTGTGGAAGTTCAGCAGGGCAAGAGTCAACCTTTCCCTTCTTTTGCTCTGAGCTTTCCTGCTCTCTGGCTCCCTGCTTGATGCTGATAATCTGCAGATCTAAAGTTTTCTTTAATAACAATAGACTTGTGTTTTGGGCAGTAAATTCTATTGAGTTAAACAGGTTCAAAATCTAGGTTTGGGAGATTTTGTGACTTTTTGCAATAGCAGTTTCCCCCTCTTTCTCTTGTCCTCTGGTGACAGCTTTTGTGATACTGGGAGTTCTCATTTTTCCTTTCTGCAAGGCACACAGGCCAAGCAGACCAGTACTATAAGATGCACTTTATTCTCTTGCCCATTGTTGCCACTCTGTATTTATCAAAAGCAGAGAGACTGTGTGCCTGAAGGGGGATTAAGAATCCTACCATCTTGCTATTTATGATGTTCTGGAGGTATTTTTAGTAAAGGTTGTTGGCGCTGCTGCCCAAGGGGATGGCTGAGAGAGGGTAGGTCAGGAAGCAGCCGGCTGAAACTAATGAGGACTATGGCTGGAATTACAGGAAAGAAGTAACCCCAGCAAAGATCCCTTTGGTGGTTTTGTGCCTGTATGTGAATGTGTATGTGTACACATAAACAGATTTGGAATTTGTGTGTAGAAAACAAACCTGTCTCTGCAGACATGTGAAAGGAGGGAGGAGATGAATTCCTGCTATGTTCCACACAATTCCTCTTCCTGAAAT
>JAAGNO010027489.1:10381-63878 GCA_033439905.1 Ceryle rudis
ACCTGTCTCTGCAGACATGTGAAAGGAGGGAGGAGATGAATTCCTGCTATGTTCCACACAATTCCTCTTCCTGAAATATTATCAGAGCTACACGGAATGGTTTTTATAGGATACTCCATACCTGAACCCTCCTTCCAGATGTACAGGTCCAGCAAGACCTATATGTTGCTAATACAGATCATGCCTCAGTTTTCTAAGGAAGCAAGGTTGAGATTGAGTCTTGTTCTGCCCTTGTTAATTTTTGCATCCTACACTTTCCTCTTGAGTCTGAGAAGTCACAAGAGCAGTAGGTGAAGAAGGCAGTGAGTAAGAGCTGGAGAGAGTGGAAGAGGAATAGAAAGACACCTGGGAACAATGAACAGAAGAGACATATTTAAAGCAGAATGAGGTGAGAGTATGCGTGAAAATCCTTCATCAAGCTGGTACAAAGGCAAAACAGACACAGAACTGGCCCTGAACCTAGAAAAGACTAAAAAAGGTAGGAATAGAGAACTTTGGGAGAGTTACAGAAAGGAGTTGTAGGTGTTCTGATGTCAAAAAGGTTTTTATTTTTATTTCTTTGGGTTTTTTTGCACACCTCAAGTAACCTAGCAGTCATGCTAGGGGAGTGTGTGCTGGAGTAACTGTCCTTACAATTGCTGCAAATATTTTTGTGATTTTCTGAAGGGAGCGGAGGAAGATATTGGTTTGATACTGCCTGAGGTAAAACTCTTAGCTGCCTAAAACCTCTGAACGCTTCACAGACTGATCTAGGAGTTGGTGCTTTGCCAAATCCTGTTTTTAAGCAATTAGGTTTCTCTCCCAACTTTATGAAATTACACTTCTCTAGCAATATCACACAAGCATAGGGCCTGGAAAGGGAGCGGGGAGCACATGTGCAAGCATGTGACTTTTCAAGGGAAAAATAAAAAATTAAGTTTGGTGCCATGGTTCCATTTTTGCATAGCAAAGAGCTGATCTTCAGCGAGACTGAACATCTCCAGCTCTGGTGCATTTCCATCCTGCTGAGTTACACAGTCCGTGTTGCTACTTTAAAGTAGAATCTGCTGTTTTCCTTGAATACATGGTTAATTCTTTTCTACTAATGCTTTATTTGCACTGCAAGGTGAAGTTTTAACCAGAAATATTAGATTTTTTTAGTGCAGTTAGGAAACCCCATCAGCTGGGGAATGTAAAGAAAGTATAATGCCAACAGAAGTCCTGTGTTAACTCAATTGGTATGGATTAATTATGAGATCAGCTGTGATGTCCTTTTGATTCCTGACGTGTCTAAAGAGCCAGGACTGATCAAAAGTGGTATCATGAATGTAACAAGCAGTGTTTCTATTTGCAAAACACGCTTCCTGTAAATTAAATTGGGAAGACAGAAAGAACAACTGGAAGAGAAAATAAACTACACAGGGATCACTGCTGTTGCCTAACCATTGATAATGCTATTAACAGTTCCAAACTTAACAGTTTCACTCACAATGTATCTTCCTTCATGCTGGTTAGAAAACTCAGTTTACTTGGGTGTGTTCTCAGCTTCTGATTTCCAACAATAGAAGTTATATCAGAAGTGTGATCAATGAACCACTTAATAGTTACAGTGTCTGAGATTTTCTCAAGTTCTGTGTTAAAAAAATGGTGTTTTGACGCCAATACAGGAGAGTGATGGTCCATTTAAAAAGCATATTAGTGTGGCCACTCGGAATTCCTTTCAAGTGTGCAGTTCTTAGTAAAGGGTTCACTGATGTTTCTTCCCCAGTCCATAGACCAGAAAAATTACTCATCATGGTCTGAAATAGTTCTTGACTACTATTAAGTTTCATTTTCTGCCCTTCCTTAATTTCTATCATGTAAAATAACCCAGTGGGAGATATTTAATTCAGCTTTTCATTCTGTCCAGCATTACTAATATTTGCAGCTCCTGTAAGCCTGATACTCTTAAGATTTCATCACAAATGTTTATCATCAAATTCATTTTCCACTAGAAGTTGGAAGTTAAAAGCTTTTCTAAAATGGTTGTTTTCCTGTTTTATATGTCTTGAAAATGTCAGACAGTACTGTTGGTTACACTTGAGCACAGTATTCTGCAGCATCAGTGGGTGAGACAGACACAGCAATTTGATCTTTCCTGAGTGCTTCAAAAAATAATCAGCATGCCTTTTATTTCTCATCTATTTCTTTCCTGAGTAACTGTTTAGAAACTGTGGTGCTTTTTTGGTGGGCAAAGAATGTACTGGAGAAAAGTCTTTTCTGGTAGCAGAGCTCTCTGCAGAGTAATTCCAGATCTGTGCTAGTCAGAGAGATGAATTGGTCAAGTTTTTGGTCATGGTGTGAGGTAGAGGAAGACACTGAGTAGAGACAGTGCATCCTCCCTTGAGGCAGGAAGAGGCACGTGGCTTTTTCAAGTCCCTTTCACCATTAATATTTTGTAACTTCTAGGGTTCTGTGCAGTGGAACATACAGGTTTATTCATCTGTGTTCACTCTGAACCCCTGGTTTGGAGACTTTAAAACAAGTTTTGCTGCATGTGCATTTGTACGTGACCACAGCGCAGAGACCTTCAACTATGTATTGTTATTTTAGTTTATAATGAAATATCTGTTTGGCATGTGTAAAAGAATGTTAACTGTATATACAGTGATTCTTAAGCTACATGAAGATGAGTAACTCTTCTCCCCATCTGAAAGTATAAAAGTAGGCATTGTGATCCTTCCTGGCAGTTACAAGAGTCTAGGTAAAGCCTGTATTTCATCTACAGTCTGCTTTATCTCATCTAGGACGTGCTAGATAAGATGCTATCCTAGAAGGAAGGTGTGAAAATTACTTTTAGCTGTTTCTAAAGTCTTATGAGTGATGTCAGATGTAGGTTAGTGCAGGGAAGAGACATTGTATAAAACTGGAAGTTGATCCTTCTCTTAATGCATTCCAGTTCTGTATATTAATCAAAATATTGCTGTCCCTTCCTTCCTCTCTCCCTTCCTCCTTCTGGGCTAAACCCTACTCTGAACTGAGTAGCTCTGTTGAATTCTCTTGCCATCCTGTCAGACACATTGGAAAACTGCTGGAAACACAACGAACTTTGCAAATTGTATGTGCATGTATATAGATGTTTTTATTCAGTTGCGACTAATCATGACTTCTGGTTAGCATAGTTTGCTTTCTAGGCATGCCTCATGTTCTTTAAAGGAAGCGCAGTATCTGGATGTATTTGGATATAGTTGGGTTTTTTAAGTTTTAATACCTCTTTGGAATAGCCTCTGTGACAGTAGGGCAATAGAGGTCTTACACCTAATCTAGAGCATGGTGGCTTTCTGTCTTGGAGGACATAAATACTATCAGCAGGATGAAGAGAGCTGAGAGGTTGTTCAGTAGCTAGGGGCAGAGATTTACTGCATCTTTTCATTACCTTTTACAAGGTAAATACCTTGTAAAAGTAAGCTACAAAAGGGAGGGCAGTGTGCTGCATTATGTTTTCTGATGCTGAATTTATGTTTCCTCTTTGATTCCTTCTGCATCTTTTTTTTTTTTTTTTCTTTTTTTTTTCTTTTAAGCAGAGATTTGGCAATGACTGTTTTTCAATTTATTTGACGTTTGGCCATCTGGAGCCCAGCAGAGCTTTAGTCACACACATTAGCTGTGTTAAGTGGAGCAATGTAGGATCTGGGGGCCACATTCAAGTCCAAAGTAAGCACAGTGAAATTAGCAAAGTTACATCAGGACTGGACTGGTTCTTTCAGGAGACCATTTGCTATGCAAGTTACTAAGAAATTTCATGTTGTTTTCTCAGCTCTGAGAGAGCCCGGTATGAATGTGCCTGGGATGCTTGGGCTAAATTGCTGGACAAGTAAATGGAAAACAGTCGATTTCTAGTACTTTGTTTCTATCCAGTTTAAAACAAATAATAAGTACTTTTCTCTTGGTAATGCTCTGTAGGGCACTTGGGACCTGCTAATGACCCAGAGATAGTGCTTACAGAGCCTATAATTTTGGGGCATTTAGGGTGCATCTTATTCCCTAAATATCTCCCCATGCCCTGCATTGCTGTAGCTCTCTGCCCCAGCTTTTCCCAAAGGGATGGCACAAGAAGGAGACAAGAGTGAATACAGCGTTATTAGGTGGTTGAATGTTTTACTGCTGGTTTGTGTGTCGACTTCAATTGTGTACTGGGTACAGGGAATGGTACTGGATTCAGTGGGCAAGTTCCCTTGTGTAATAGTATTTCTGGGGTGCATGAAGGTGGCCAGCAGGGAGGTTCTCCTTCCCCTCTACTCTGCCCTGGTGAAACCACATCTGTAGTATTATGTCCAGTCCTGGTACCCCAGTTCAAGAGGGACAGGGAAATATTAGAGTCCAATGGAGGCTACAAGGATGATTAAGGGACTGTAAAATCTCTCTTATGAGGAAAGGCTGAGAGACCTGGGGCTGTTTAGCATGGAGAACAGAAGACTGAGAGGGGATCTTATTAATGTTTACAAATATCTGAAGGGTGGGTATCAAGTAGAAGTGGTCAGTCTCTTTTCAGTGGTGCCCTGTGATAGGACAGAGGTAATGGTCACAAGCTTGAACACAGGAAGTTCCACCTCAACATGAGGAAAAACTTCCTTGCTGTGAGTGTGGCAGAGCCCTGGAACAGGCTGCCCAGAGAGTCTCCTTCTCTAGAGACCTTCAAAACCCACCTGGATCTGTTCCTGTGTGGACTGACCTAGGTGATCCTCCTTTGGCAGGGGGGTTGGACACAAGAGGTCCCTTCCAACCTCTACCATTCTATGATTCTGTGATTCTGTTTCCTTGAAAATGAGGCTGTAGGCACCCTTCTGGTCAAAAGTTTATATTCCATAAATATTATCATTGGTGAGGTGTTCTTCTTCCATGATGGTTATGTCCTTCTGGGTCACATGAACAGCCCATAACTGGTTGTTGTACCTCCTGTAACAAGGCAGTGATGGGCCTGTGTCTCCTGTCTGCTGACTTGAAGAAGCTTGTGTTCTTCTCCCTTTTGTGTTATGAACCTGAAGCCTTTGATATCAATTGTGTGTTTCAGGTGTATCTCCATGTGAAGAATAGTACTTTCATGCCAGTTTCCCTCTACTTATAAGTGGGCCTTGAGAGTATTTTGCTAGGGCCAGAAAGAGATTGTTGTGGTTTCTTGAAGGCTGAGCATGGTTAGGAAACTGGTGCTACATACAGGAGTATCAACGATATTGCTGTTGCTGAATTCCAGGTATGAAGGAATCAAAGCCTTCTGCTGCTCCTGTCTACAGATCAGGGGTGTGATTGTAACTTGCCATATGACATCACATAACACCTTTAATTGAGATAGTTTGCATGGCAGTACAAGGTAAGTCATAGTGGCTCAAGTTTCAGGAAAGAACCTGTATGTTTTGGTGAATAGGCTGAGCTGAAATCCTTTTCACTGTGACTTAATTGTCGTTAGTTCCCAAGCTTCCTATGAGTTTGGGTATGGCTACTGCTGCTGTGGCTATGCTTTTGATGTGGTTTTAGGCAGGCCCCTGAGATTCATTTCGGAATTCCTCTATCCATTTTGTTGCGTTCTTGCAGATTTGTACCCACTGTGCTGCTCAGCCTGTCACTGAGCTTTTCTTCATCTGTGACACAGCTGGACAGAATGAAAACCAGCAGGATTATAAACATATATGGTGCCAAATGTTATCTTTATTTTGTCAACATGTAGTCTAGCTAACACCTAGTGACTTCCTTTCCTCTTGGACTTCGACTTTTCTGCTGAAGACAGATGCTCACAAACAGCTGTATCGGTCCATTTTACAAAGCTTTGAGGATTAATGATTTTAATGCACAATACAGTAGAAGAACTTTGTTAAATCAGTGCTCCCTCACTTGCTGATCAACCTCCTTAATGTTTAAAATGATTTCCCATAGTGGTTTTCTCCCTTTCCTTATGTCCAGAAGCGCGGTTCTAGGCTTGACACAAGTGCTTCTTGGGCAGATGAGATGAGGGCTGAGCTTAAATAACTGCTGCCATATGGTGGGGTCAGGAGCTGCAGAACAAATTCCCTTTCAACAGCTCTGAGAAATCCCCAGGCAGATTGTAGTAACTGATCTGGAAAATCACTTCACCTGTATTTACAAGATTTTCAAATTTGGTAGGAGAAATGGCTTAAGAAGTGCAAATTATGGGAGATAAGGTATCACATAGCCCACATACAGAATCACTCAGTGAGAGGACATGCTTACACTTGTGCTGGTGTTAGTGAAGTTCACTGTAAAGTATCCAGTTATCAGTCATTTCCTGAGAGTTACGTGCAGCATCATAAATTTTATTGTCGGTTGTCAGACTGGGTGATTGGAGGCGCCTTAAAATCATTGAATTGTGGAGTGAAAATAATTTGAGACAGCAGTCATGGAAAACATTTTGAGTGTGACCTCTCGCCATTGTAGCCATCAGCTGTCACCTATAAGTTGGTTGTTTCCTTTGAGTGCAGACTGTCATGCCAGTCTGGTGAACAGAACTGCCTTTTGGGGACGTGGTGCAAATGAGGTGGCTCAAGGCCTTGTCTGGCAACATTTAGTCATGGTCCAAACTCAGACTGAAATTTGTGGTGTGAAGTGCCCTGCATCATTAGATCTTGGGGATTTAATTTCAGAATCATTTCTTACTTAGTTCTGTCCACTTCCTAAGTGAGCCTGAATTTGTGGTTTACTAAGCAAGTATGTAATTTAACATAGTTGGGTCTTTATTGCAAGTCGTTGTTAGTGTGTTTAACAAGATTCAGAGCTCCAGCATTAGGAAGTTTTGTGTCTGTGTTACCATGGATGTCATGCAGAGCTGACCCTAGTCCTCTGGTGCTGCAGTGCTAAGTACAGGCCTACTCAGACTTTCCTCAGTGCTGCAGCTTCTCTCCTACTCTGTGATTCTACATACCAGAGGTGTCAATGGTTAGTATGATCTATGATGGCAGGTGCAGGTCATGATATAGAGAAGGATATATAAGGTGAAGCTGTTACATTCACGGGGGTTAGAAAGCACAGATGATAGTATAACCTACTAATGCTATGTTGTTCCTTCCCTGTTACCTAGTCCAGCATTCCAAGCGTGTCTCCCATTACCTAATCCAGAGTGGTGCTGTCTCATTTGTGCAAGAAGAATGTTAATGATACTTGGAATAGGCTTAGGAAGGATTTAAGTATCCTGCAGATGTGGGCTGATCCTTTGCAAGGGGTTGTAGTCAGCCTTTTATGCAAGCATATAGGGAGCCTTTTTGCTCAGATGTAGGTAGGTATGAAAATGAACAGTTCTGAATTATAAATGCACGTTCTTTTAGGTCCACTTGGTAGCCCAGGGAGTGTCACAGTATCTCTCACACACTGTCCTGAAAAGATGTAACAGACCTCTACCACAGGATTTTGTGATGCAAATCTGTTTCTACTGAGGTGTTGTGATTATAGAGAAAATGAGACAAGTCTGTTGGGTTTTTTTCCTTTGAACAGGGTATGTTAAAAGACAAAATCAAGTTTTCCAGCTTTACTGATTTAAAAGAAAATATCATTAGGAAGATCTCTGTAAATGTAGTTTTGCTCTTACCCAACCAGTCATAAATTGATATACCAGATGATCAATTCAGAGGAAAAAAAAGTACAGGAAAGCATGCAGCCGGAGGCTTGTATCGTGGCTACATTAGGGAGCAAAGTAGAGCAGGTTTAAAGCTGTGTTTGGATGACCTTCAAATCCCATCTGCAGTTTTCTTTTTAGCTTCGAGTTTCAAATGTCAGCTGCAAGTAGATCATTGCACCAGAAACACTTAGGCAATAAAAGATCAAGGATGTCCTCTCTTTGCATTTGTTGTAGAGGAGAGAGAACTGTGTTGCCTCATTAGGAACCACTGCCTGTGGGTAGACTGATGTCTCCAGAAGGAATTGGGAAATCTTGCACACTGGACTGATGCATTAATCAAGGGTGAAAATGGGACTATCTCCAGCAGGTGAAACAAAACCGCTAAAAATCCACTATGTTGACATCTTATAACATACTGCTTCAGTCTGGTGTTTGGGTTTTATGCCATGAGGCATGAATATCCCTGGCTAAGAGCTGTGGAAATTTAGAGAGTGTGGAAGCTTTACAGAGTAGGGGAAGAAAGCCAAACAGTACTAGGGTATAGTTCAGTATGTTTAGTCAGCATTATGATCTCTTGCCTCCTTGAGCTACAGAATTTACCAACAAACCCAAAAGGCGGCTTAATGGAGAAATCTTCCCCTATCTCCCATTTTAGTTGCAGACTTCCCTCTTGTGCTTTCATTGCTTTCATGAAAGAAATGAGGATAAAGGGGAAGTGTACACAAGGCACTGTTATTTTAGAAGCAAAACCTTAGGTCAGACGTTTCTGTTGCCAGGATGATCTTTGAGTGCAGTAAAAGGATAGTGAGCTTTAGCTGCCTCCAAGAGGCATTTGGTAGAACTGAAGAGTTGCTCAGAGAGCTAAGAAGCTGCTCTGAAGTGCTGGAAAAACTTCAGGAGCTTTAATTGTTACCACCGATGTCATTCAAGCCCAATTCCTACTGGACCTTCCTCCATGGTAATTATGGTCCTGAGGAAGATAACTTGGCAAATGCACCTGCAGCATTGCTGTTGCATCAGTTGATTAATCATCCAGGCTGGATTGGTGAGATGTGTTTCTTTACTCCCAGTATGAACAGCTGTAGAGAAATGGAAAGGTTTTGATAACTGAAATTTCAGCTGTGTTACAGCGCGAGGGCCGCAGGATCCTAATACTGGCATGCAGTTCTCATATGTTCATGTTTTCAAAGGCATGCTGGTGCTTTTTCCCAAAAAAGAAATCTGAAACACATCAAACTCTTCAAAAGCATCTCATCTTTGAGCCCTCAGTACAGCTATAAGAAAAAGCTTTATTAATGAAATTAATCCAGCTTTAATAACTTCTTTTTAAGAACTTCAGCAGGTGAAGGAGACAGATCATTTTAGGAATAAATTGAAGATACCTGGGATGGCTTTCCTAGGAAATGTAGATTGATTTTTTCTGGGATGGCTTTGGGAATAGTTTGCATGTTCTTCTGACGCTGAGTTCGCTAGGGTTATTAGTCTTTCCTTAGTGCCACTTGCTGCCCTGCTGCTTGAAGCCATGCAAACATCTGAAGAATACAGCCCATAGGATTCCCCAGCAAAGCCTCTGCTGTAAGAATGCAGCCTTTGAAGTGACCTCTGTTCACTTCACCCCTGTGATGATCTGACCATCTCTTTACCCAGTCCTGTTAATCATAACGAATATTTATGGATTTTGTTGTCTGAAGTGCAAGCCGGAGAATATGAACGTTATTTCAGCTAAACTTGGAAGCTGATGAGATGATGTGTATTTACATTGCTGAACTGGGTCACTCTTTTTCTTTCTGAAATTTGATTCTGAACAAGCTTGAGAGCAGAAGTAACACTTTTCTAACACCATTATTTGGTTGATTAGGCAGATAAAAGCCTCAAGCTGCTTTGTGTAACATGCCTCACGGATCCTCATGTTGCCTTTTTCTAAGGCAAAAATAACTTCCAGAAATGTCAATAGAGGTGAGAAATTATTATTTTGGAGCTTTTAAATTAAACTAACTGCACTAAAGACATGTTCTTTGTATGTGGTGACAGGAAACAGTGATAAATATGATGACATATTCATAGTGATAAAGATATCCTACAATCTGTAATTATGTTCTTCCTAGTTTGTTAATTAACTGATTTCCATGGCATTCTTGTGGGAAGAGAAGGGCTGTGTTTTATTAGTAGGGCACCACAGAATTTGGCTTGCGTTAAGTGATTTTTCAGGACAGGCTTGTGGCTAAGATAGGGATCTACACTGTCTGTCCTTGGGAGCACACCTGAGTCTAGAGTGACCTTCCTGGGATTACCTGGGATGACTGCTTGCAGTGTCCTGTGCTTGGAGTATTCCCCAAGATGTAGTTAATCATTCTACAGACAACCTGCCTTTGTAGTGATAAATTAAAATAAAAAATGACCCGGTGTCCTGCCTTGTAGGGTGCTGAGGTATCTGCTAGAAAGACCTTGGTATCTGATGTTGCAAAACCAGTCAGATTTGTAGGATGTTTCTATTTTGTTAGGGACAGCTGGTGCTGCATTTCAGGAGGCTCTTGTAATCCAGAGCTAACTCAGGAATAATCTGTTTGCAGCTGTATTGCTTTAGATGTGACTTTCCTTTGAAATAGAAAGTGTTAATTTCAATTTTTTAAGATGGACATGATCAAGGTCAAGATATTAGAAAAAAAAAATAGGAATTTCCAAACTGTTGTCCCTTCTTTGACACTACTCTGATCTATGAAGGTGTGATTTTCTTAGTACTATCTTTTTTTGTTTGCTTCCAATTTAGGTCACAGGCAATGAAACTGTACTTTATGACTGAGCTAAACCCGCCTGCTCTTGGCTGCACTCGTGGGGTCATAGGGATTTTGACAGTGATACGTGAGAGAGCACTTGCCCAGCAGATGAAGAGGCTGAAGATGCACATGGTGTGAAAATGCTGCACAGATTGCTTCCTCTGGAGGGGACAGGCCACCTTGAGAGCCTACAGCTGGGTATGCTCCATGGTGGTCCTTTGCGTGAGCAGTGTGTGGAACCATCAGTCACGGCCAAAAGTATGCTGCCAATCAGATCTTTATTCCTACAGTTGTTTTTTTTCTTTGGATTTTTTTTTCCACTTGCTGAAGCCCAGGAGTGAGGATTCACCATAAAAAGCTTTTCCTTTTACTCCTTGTTTAATCTTTTATTGTAGGCTACTTTATGGTGTATTGTGATTCCCTGCATTAACATCTGAAAGTGTCAGGTGCTGAATGGGGAAATAGTTGTAGTCATGAGATTAACAATTACTGGCTTTTTTAAAGATCTGGATTTTGATTGTCAGAAATACACTTACCATGAAAACTCTGCCTTGGGCTTTTGAGAATTCCTTACAGAAAGTTGGGGAGGAATAATAACATTTTGATAGTGTTACAAGGTTTCATTTTTGAGGAAGAACAAACAAATTATAAACAGGATTTAAGCTCATTTAAATCAGTTAAAGCCATTTTCCCCCCCATTTTTAAAACGGTAGAGATTCCGTTGACACCAGGTATGTTGAGCTGACTTATCTAAGGCAAGCATTTAAATTAGGAAATACTTTTTTCTTTGAGGAAACTACTGATACATTGACACGTGACTAAGGTGAAATTTACTGTGTCTGGTCTGAATGGTTGCTGAGGAATAAAAAGTGCCATTCATCCCAAAAGATATGTGACAAGGCTGATAAAGTAATGTTCATAGGTACTTTTAAATGTTAATTGGAGAGAAAGCTTTTTTGATTTAGTGTGGAGGAGATGCTTATCTTTTGGGCAACTACTCATAGATAAGGTGAATCTTGCTCTAAAAAAATGCTTCATGTTGTTAGATTGGTGCTGGGAAGCCCAGCAAGGCTGGGGTGAATGATGGGCATTGTGCCGAGTACCATTTACACACTGAAAGATCAGCGCCTGAGGACTTGCTAATCTAAATAGACAGCAGAAACAGAGAATCAGTTTGTAGTCTTCTTTTTTTTTTAATGTACTTATTTATTAATAAAGCAAGCTATGTAAAGCTTTTCTTAATAATTTGGACTCTGATAAGCTGTTGTTAAGGAGCTGGACTGGCAGGCAAATAGCCGAGAGTTCCTCAGAGAAGCACAAATAAACACAGTTCATCAAATGGATTAAGCATGACATATATTATAGGTACATGTAAGATGTTGAAAAATGAGTGACAGACCCTGAATCAAGTTAATAAAATTCAATTTGCATGGCAGAGCGGTGGATTCTTTGTTGCAGAAAAAGGGAGATGTGCCATTTTTCAGGTGGTGCTTTTAATCAGAGGTATGTGCTGGTGTTGTGTTGTGTTGTGTTAGGAGGGTTGTGAGATAGACTTTGGTATCTGTCTGGCACATTTTTATCTGTGGCCATTACAGCCTGGTACATAGAGAACCCATGCAAAACCAGCATTTTAAATCAATTTCTATATTCAGATCAGAACATTGAAATAAAGCTACACCTTCCATGATTTTAGCTCTAATGTACCCTCCTGATCTTTAGCAAAGCAATAAGAATCACAAGATTTAGAATGTCAGTCTTAAATGTATTTTCCACAAAAACTGAAACTGATGCATGGAGGCCATTTGCCATCCTCAGGTGGTAGCCACAAATTTAGGTCACTCCTGAGCATAAGTATTGAGGATGTCAAGTTCTGAAATGTGACTTAGCTGCCAGCAGAATGGGTAGAGGAAGGTAATTCAGAAACAACTGCCTGTCAGAACGGCCTCCCTCATCCTCAGGCAGAACTTCTCTTGTGCCTGGGGAAAAGTGACACAGGGATTCATGACTGGCCCCTGAGAGCACTTGCCCAGATTTCCCAGCCATGGTTTCCAGC
This sequence comes from Ceryle rudis, assembly GCA_033439905.1. Classification (NCBI taxonomy): domain Eukaryota; kingdom Metazoa; phylum Chordata; class Aves; order Coraciiformes; family Cerylidae; genus Ceryle; species Ceryle rudis. The sequence continues at coordinate 22,788 of JAAGNO010027489.1, forward strand.
CATGGCCTTCAGCCCCTCATGGCTGATGAGGCCCAAAGCCATGGAGGCTGAGGGAAACCCCTTTCCCTCAGGCATGGAGGCGGTGGGGAGGTGGAGGCCTCGCAAGCGAGGGGCTCATTCCAGGCAAGGATGTAAAGGCTGTACAGGCTCAGGAGATGCTACCATTCGGAGAGGGGCCTGGTACCAGGACCAGGTGGTAAGTGGCCATCCTTGGCTTGGTGACCAGACAAGTAGCTATGAGACTATGGATGCCATCCAGTGGGACCTGAACAAGCTGGAGAAGTAGGCCTGTGTGAACCTCATGATGTTCAACAAGGCCAAGTGCAAGGTCCAGCACCTGGATTGAGGCAATGCCTGTTGTCAGTACAGGCTGGGGGATGAAGGGATTGAGAGAAGCCCTGAGCAGAAGGATTTGGGAGTACTGGTGGATGAAAAGCTGGATATGAGCTGGCAATGTGCACTCACAGGCCAGAAGACCAGACCATATCCTGGGCTGCATCAAAAGCAGTGTGGCAGCAGGTTGAGGGAGGTGACTGTCCCTCTATTCTGCTCTAGTGAGACCTCACCCGAGTATGGTGTCCGTCTCTGGAGTCAGCACAAGAAGGGCATGAACCTGTTGAAGCAGGTCCAGAAGGTCCTGCTATGAGGACAGGCTGAGAGACTTGGGGTTGTTTAGCCTGGAAAAGAGAAGGCTCTGGGGAGTCCTTATTGTGGCATTTCAGGACTTAAAAGGGGCCTAATAAGAAAGATGGGTACAATCTTTTTAGCAGGTCCTGTTGCAACAGGACAAGGGGTGATGGTTTTAAACTAAAAGAGAGGAGATTTAGACTAGATGTAAGGAAGAAATTTTTTACAATAAGGGTGCTGAAACACTGGCACAAGTTGTCCAGAGACACAGTGGAAGCCCTGTCCTTGGAAACATTCCAGGTCAGGTTGGATGGGGCTCTGAACAACCTGATCTAGTTGCAGATGTCCCTGCTCACTGCAGGGGGTTTGGACTAGAGAGCCTTTAAGAGTCCCTTCCAACCCAACCCATTCTATGATTCTGTGATTTTATGATTCTATGACTCTATGCTGGGCCCACACCTGGTGATGAAGGTGGGAGGGTTGCCACTCACCTGTGGTACGAGTGGCTCTCCAGGCAGCACTCTGACCCCTAAGTTTCCCTCTCAGCGTTCCTGCAGGATCCCACCATTCATGTTTTCTGAACTCAAAACTGCAGCCAATAGTTCTCAGCTTTTTGTTGGCATTCAGCTCTCACATCCATTTTTTGCATAACCTCTTGTTCTTCCCTTTTATTCAGCTCCATGTTCTCCTGTAGTTTTCTTCAAATATACCCATCTTTTCCTTTGTGGCACTGTATAAAGTGGCACTGTATAAAATGCTCTTGCTAAACTACATATACTGAATTTTTCTCACCTAAAAATAATTATCCCAAAAGATACTGGGATACAATCTATTTTTTACAAGGTTTGTTCAAAAAGATTGTGCATTTAGATCAGAAAACCAGGTTGAGAATTGTTTGGATCTCTGTTTTCTGTTTCTTAACCACAGCTATAATGTTTGTTCTTGCATATTGTCCTGCCCTGGAGCTGGTAAGCTTTGGTCTTTTTTCACTCCAGACATCATAGCATTGTAATTGCACTGCATGACCTCCTTGGACCACCTCCATCCTTCCAGGAGAGGACTCTGGAATTACAGGCTTCACCTGTAAAAGAAACAGGCAAATCAGTTCTTCTGGCAAGAGGTTGATTTTATTTCAGAGCGTAGTAAGTATAAGGAGAAATTTTAGGCTCTACAGGTCTTCGCACAGTTTTCCAGAAGTTCAGTTTGGTCTTCAAGTGGGGAATCCACATCCCTTTCTGACTTTCCCAACTCCTTTAATTGCTTCTCATTTCCCTTGGCAAAGAGGGTCAGTGTTCTAGGGCAGAAGTTACTTTCTATAGCATCTATGCTTCTTCCCAGTTGACACTGAAGAATCAGGGGTGAGTAGTCTTCCTGTCTGGGCTAGCTGGTACCCTCACTCTTTCCCTCAGTTGTGAAATTGCATGTGCTTCCAGGGAAGCAAGTAAGGGAACTGGAGTGAATTTAAAATGAAAGACTAGATCATTGCTGGACTTCATTATCCTTTACTCTTTGAGTTGGGTTTTCCTTTGCTGAAATAGATCTGAGAGGCCAGATAATGTGATACTGAAGCAATACAGTGGGGAAAGTGTCAAGGTATTTGCATCTCTGTTGCTAAAGTGGTTTAGGTTTTTTTCTTGTTTCACTTCCTTTCTCCTGTTACTATTTTTTGGTGTAATAAAAGCAGCTGTTCTTCAAACAGAAGAGAACAAATTTCAGCATTTCAATAAATAATTTAAAATAATTACAGTTTTATTTGGATCTATGTGCAGCCTGTTTCTACTTCTTGCAATGGTGAACAGTGTGAGAGAGACTGATAAAATCACTTATATTTATTTTCTGTTGTCAGTCTGAGCTGGTGGCCTGCTGGGATCCTTTGTCCCATGCCCTCCGTTCTGTGTTGCAGGAGAGAAGCAAGCAGTATTTTTTTGGATCTCTCCGTCTGGCTAAACACTCTGGCATGGATAGTAGGTATCCTTTTTCTCTGTTTTGCAGCCCTTTAACAGTAACTTTTTCTTTCATTCCTCTCAGCAGTGCAGTCTGGAAATCTCCAGTGGATTTGTTCTGTTTTCCTGACAGTGTGCAGTCTCAGTGGCAGTAAGGGAGCAGGTCCCTCTTTGTTTTGGGTAGAGAAACTGCAAGACAGTTTCACAGCATTATGTTACATAATACTGCGCCAAGAGAAAAGTAATTAATGTGGAGGTGGAAAAGATACCCTTACTACTCAGTGCAAAGCCCGCTTGCCTTTCCGACAAAGATAGTTACCTCCTACCTCTTCATTTCCATGAGAGGTTCTCTCAGAATCCCAAAGATAAGAAAAAGTAATTGGAAAATTGTCTTTAGCAGATTCTGGCGATATGCACAAAAGGTTGAGGTTACATTATTCTGTCACCTCAGCTTCTTAGCATTTGGAGACAGTGAGGAAATAAGTGCAAAAAAGACCTGGTGCCCCCTCCTAAAGGCTGCAGAATTCTACATTTTTCATCAGACCAGCCATATTCTCGTCTCATGCTGCTCTGGAGAAAATCTGAAGTAACCTTGTGAAACTAATGAATTTTCCCAGTACAGCTAAAATCAGAGTGTCAGGGTATATGGAACTTAGGAAATCTTCAGTCTGTATAGCTGCAGTTACTATTGAGTTGCTGTTATTGCTGCAGAGTCTAAAGAGATCATGCTCTCCTGAAGATGTTCCCTGTCCAAGAAATGATAGGACTGCTCAGTTTTCTCTGTTACATCCTTTCTTAAGTGGCCCTTCATAAAGATTTGTTTTGCAGCAGTCTCAAGCTATAAGAGGGTATAACAAGAACAGAGTCTGGCTAAACCTCCTAACTGAAGCTCATCTGACTTAGACAATGTGTAATCACAGATTAAAAATACCCTGAGCTTGGTTACATCCTAAAAATACTCTTCAAAGTTCTTAGCAGCTGTTACTAGAAATAGTTTACTATTGGCTAGGTGGTACAGTATAAGCTCAAAATAAAAAGACTAGGTTTCTTTTTTTTTGTCTTAAATATTCATCATGACTTGAATACTCTGTGTTCAGATTAATATCTTTCATGCACTTGCTCTTCTTAGGCTGTTCATAAGGACTGAAGCAGCAGCTGAGAGGGAGTAGGGAATGTGGCATATCAAAAGTACTGTTCATTATATTGATGCGGGTTTTCCTGGACTATTTTGCAGTTCTGGTTACTTCATGTTAAACTAGAAAGAGTTCAGAAAAGGGAGCATAACGTGATTATGCTGGAAACACACGATGAAAGCGTAAACCCCCCTGGGGTTATTGTCTTAGGCTCCATTCTTCATCTCCTTTCTGCATCATATCAGTCACTAAAATTATAAATGGTATAGATAAGGACCATCTATTTTATTTTTTCTTAACAAAAATATCAGGGCACCCAGTTAAATACAAATCATGGAAAGATTGTAGAGGGAAAAAATGGGAGTGCTTGTTTAGACTTTGAAACTCATTGCAACAGGCTTTTGAAGAAAGAAACAGTCCGTGAGACTAATCTATCCAAATGCCTAGTTTTAGTGAAATTAGAAAATTATTGGTTCTGAAGCTATGGGTATAAAAATGCCCACTAGTTTTAGAGCATAGGGAAGGTGCTATAGCTATGTGTACTATTGCTTTTTTTTTTTTTTTTTTTAATTAAGACTATGTGCCAACAAACAGGTTATAGATGCCTGTACTGTGACCAGCCCTGGGCATGGCACCTGTGCTTCGAGGGCTGTCCAAACCTGAGCTGCATTTCCTTCTGAAATAAATCCCTAGGGGTGGAGTTGATCAGGCCAGTATTTTTCTGCAGGCTACCTGTCCATATTCTCCCTTTGAGTAGTCTTCATATTAGCTTTCTTTGTGGAACCCTGAAAACTATGGAATTGTCTGCATCACAAGAAATGCAGTCCTACGAGTGTGTTCTTCTCCAGAAACACTTTCTGTGTTCTTTTAAAATTTCAAAGAATTGTCACTAAGTATTAACATCAGTGCAGTCCGAAAAATTCTGTATGTCCTTTGCTTTTCTTTTTGAAGTTTGAGGCTTTGCTCTTTATTGTAAGAACTTACTTTAAAATCCAGAAAAGCTATATATTTTGATTTTATATAGATATTTATTTTTAGAAGAGCTTTTTTTCTTCTGTGCTTGTTTCCCCAAGACCAAATTAGCATATACATTTTGTAAATGTCACTCGTACACAATTTTTGCCTTATGACATGTCTTTTAAAAGGTGTTATGCTCTTCACAGGTGTGAACAAATCCCGTTTACTGGTAGATGTCCTATAATCCTCTCGGTTGCCAACCCTCTAAATTCACTAAAATAAACTGTGTTTTGTGGAAGTCTTGGCAGAAAATGCCTTTGGTATTCAGTAAAAAACAGATGATGGCAAGCATGCCAATGACCATAAAGAACATACTGCTCAGTCAGTTGGTTTTGGGGTATTTGAAGGACTAGCAGCATTAATCGTGTTACCACCTTCAAACTGCATTCACCTTTTGCCTGTGGAAAAGATGCTTCTGTTTGCAGAGCATAGACATTTTGTGGACATGTGGACATGAATGTGGCTTGCTTTACATCAGTATAAACATTACATGGGTCATCCGTATCTATTTCTTCTCACTGCAGTTTATTTCTAACTTTGCAGCAAGGTAGAAGCTACGTAAGAGCTGGGACTGTGGTAGGCATACCTCACTCATTACAAGCAGCTGCAATTATCTAACGATGTTCTGAATAATTGCTCTCTAAAGTATATTACATTAGATAACCAATAATATTTTATTTGTTCCTATTTTTAAAAATATTCTGTTTTTTAAACCACTGTGGTTTGTTTAATATTCAAATGAGAGTAAGAAGATTACCTTCTTTATTTTTGCAGCTGCATGCAAATGAATAGTATTCCCGCTACCAGTTCAGAAAGGGATTTGGAAAAAGGCAGACTGTACAGTAGCTGCATAGTTAGGCTATGGATGAGACTGACAATAGGAAGATTTTTTTTTTTACGTACTTGTTTTAAACCTCGTATCACTTATGCCCTCTTTATTTTTGGTTTCTGAGTAATCATCAAAGTCACAAATGAAAGAGGCTTAAACTTTCCTGGCTTCTTTACAACACGGACTCCATAGCTGTACAAGACTTACGAAAAAAAATCCCAACATTTTCTATTTTAAAGGGAGTAACCTTTCCCCAGTATTTTTTAACTGTAATGGCAGTGAATTTTTTTTTTTTTTCCATTTTGAAAGTTATAAAGTCTGGGAATTGTGAAAATTTTGTGTTTAATAATTGGTTTTTTGTTTTGAAAGCTATACTGTGTTACTGCAGGATAAAATCAAACAGCAAGGCCAGACATCAGTGCTTTACTATACAGTTAAATTTCAAGAAGTCACAGAAGTGACCAAGGTAAAACCTTACAACTCACATAGGGGAAACAGTGCATAAATAGACAAATAGATGGGGTCAGCTAAGGAACGGAAAACCAGAAAGACTTAGGAATATTCCCCTGCCTCTCAGCTGTCTGGTTAAATTAGGCAAATACTGCTTATGTGGCTTTGCGTCTGTAGTGCCTAATGTTATTTTACCTTGACTGGAAATTTCACCTGATGAGTGAAGGTGTACAACTTTAATGTCAGATTTATAAGACGTTATTTTCTGCTGCTAGAATTCCCTAGCTGTTGGCCCATGAAATTCCCAGAATTCCTGTAAGGGAGGAAGATTAGATGGTTGTTAACATCACTTTTCTTCATTTCATAACACCTGACTTACCATTGGTGATAACTCTGATTTCTCTCATTTAAAAAACTTAAATAATTGGTGACTTACAAGAAAGTCGACTTGCTTTAATTCATCACTACTGAAGCATATAGCTGCTGGCAACTGTGTAGCACCGATATATGTGTAATAGCATAGCACGGGGCTGGAAAATATGTATAAGCCTGTGTGTATTTTCTCCAAAGATTTTAGGGTATTTTTCAGGGTTTAGATTTTAATATTGAAAGCTGCTTTGAACAAATTTGGGTACTCTGGCAGTTGGATACTGCAGTGACAGTGCTATATGAAGTTGTCAGGGAGAAGGGTGCAGCATCTTACAAATGAAAAAGCTGGAGTACTAAAGAGTTTGAGTAAAAGTTGCAAATTATTTTGCTGTCTGTGAGTTTTTTATCTTGAATTTTGATTTAACTGAAGTGAAATGGTGGGTGTCGGTCTTTTCTGTCCCTTAAAAAACTTTGAAAAACACTTGGCTAATGTTTTTAGGATGCCTACTAAATTTGGGTACCATAGTTTTTGGGTGCCTAATGCAGATAGAATTGGATTTGTGAGAGGTGACACACAGACCATCTTTAATCAGGCAAAGCATGAGATGCCATAACTTTATTGGAAATCTGTTTTCCAGTTCTGTTGACATCCCTGTCTTGTTCCTTTACCATACTGTATTGCCTGTTTTAAGCAGTATCGGGGATGGCTGAAGAAATATGCATGTGGTGTCATATTTGGGATGCTTTCCAGACAGACCTCTCATCCAGTCCTACATAAAGATTCATTTACAGAAAGAAAATTGTTAAAACCAAATCCTTTAAAGAAGTATGGACTCTATATCTGGATCTGTCAACCTTTTTTTCTAAATAAATAATTCCTGTTCAACTGAAATGGTCTCTCAAAAATATCCTAAGATTAATCTGTACCTGTGAGCAGGGTTACTTATCAGCTTTACCTGACTGATAAGGTGAAAGGAGGAGCAACGTCACATGCATTCTCCTTAGTGCAGATATACCTGACAGTCTCCCTTTTTGTGAGCAAAGGTGATAAGTACGAATGAGTTTGAATTTAAAACTGCTAATAGCAGCAATACTTAGAAGAGCTTTTAGAATTTGAGACTTGCTAGCAAAATCCTGATGCAACAGAGTGGAGGAAAATAAAACTTAGTGTTTTCTCTTGGGGCTTGATCATGACAAATAGCCTTAGTTTCCCCAGGCTGGGTTCTTTCCTTCCTTGTTTAGTCTTTTCAAGAGGAGAAAGTTACCGTATGGCACTGGAGTACCGAAGCCAGTCAGTCTGGAAGCAGCACTTATAACAAGTGTTTGCCTGCCCATTAACAAAGCTAGAAATACACTAGAATAATAAACAGAAGTGACAGGGGAAGGAAGACATAAAATTCATTCCACTACACCGAATACATTACTTTGAGCATTTACTTTTAGCTCTCACCAGGAAACTGCTGCAAGTGAGGAATATGACAGATGCTCAGCCTGTCAATGATATTGATGTTGGATATTTGTCAATTATACTTCAAAAATTTTAAAGATGTTTGTGTTCGGTTCTCTGTGAATCTCTTCTGTCATAGCTCTCATCACCATATCGCCTCTCATGCAATTTTTGTAACGTAAGGCAGTGTCAGATTTGAGTCATCCTTGAACACACTTGGGTAAGGTGAAAGGGGATGGCTGCTCGGACTTCTGCAGGGTGCAGTCTTCTCCCTGTGTCAGCACTGAGGTGGCATTGCAGCACATCAGTGAGCTCACTGGGGAAGTGCTGTTTGATACCTTGTGAAATCAAGATTCTGACTGCACTGAAGTTCTGAAACCATTTCAGATCAAATTTTAATGAGGTAGTTATTATTTGTTTCCTAATCCACATATAACCATTTGCCATATTTTTAGATGTGTCAGTCAATAGTTTACAGATAAGATAGGCTCTGGTTACCTGATTATGGTACTTTCCACTTCTTGTCTCAGTGTTGCAAGAAATTGTTTTATTTCATGTAAGAGACAGCTTCTAGTCTTAAGCATTGCAGTTTGCTTATACGGTTATTGCATTCACCAGTTCATTTCCTGTTGGTTTGTTACAATTTTGCTGGTAGAAGTCATCCCACATGATTGTCTGACTTGAACTTGTCCTCATTAGGCTATGGATTTGAATGCATGTTGGTAGAACACTCAGCAAAGTGACAGTTCACCTTCATTTTTACCTCTTTTAATCTCTGTTTTTCCTCCCTGGTCTATCTTCAGGGTCTTTTTGTCTTGAAGGGGTCAGGAGTACCTTCACATTTCTGAGGGTCAGTATTTGATCTCTTTTCATTCCAGGACAAAATGTAGATGGACAGTGAAACGAAAGGAAAAACTTGTTTGTGGTTGAAAATGATTCCTTCAATCATACTGTGAAGTTCATAGTTTTCAGACAATCTGCTGTGCTCTCAGGGTATGGATTTACCCTCAAGCAGTATCCTCCTGATACTGCATTTGCAAGTCGTATCTGGCAGGTTCCCTGACTGAGGAACCTCTCCTGCTCACTGAAGGGGGAGTTCTGTGTATCAGGGTGTAGTATCAGTTTACTTCATATTCCACTAAATGTTATAAAGCTCTTTGGTTTCTTTGGGACAAATGGTGCTAGGTGTGTAATTCAGAGGACAGTGTGGATGGCTGGCATACATTCTGAAATACAGTGTAAACTTTGGTCTGTTCCTCCTCCGTCTCCTGCATGCATGTTACATAAGAACTTCCAGGAAACCTACAATTGAAGAAGACAAACCACTCTTAAGGATTTATAGGTTTTTGTCAGTCTTGGTGTTAGACCTAAGGCACGTAAAACCAGCCATTTTTTTCCACATGATATAAATTAGGTGCCTAAGATTCCTCAGAAAGTCTTACAGAGATGATGTTTAAGCTCAGACACCTCGGATGCCATTGCCAGCTTTTTGTTACCACCTCCTTCTTGGTCTTCCATGTTTTACTCTTGCTGCCCTTCCACTCAGAGCTATGTACTGGTAACATTGGCACTTCCACAGCTATGCATAGTGAAATTATGCTAAAGACATGGAGAGAAAGTCACAATCACCCCTTCACGCTTAAATACACACACCCAGGTGTGAGTGCATATTGCAAACCCATAGGAATTTAAATAGTTGGCAACGTAAGGACGAATTCTCCTGGGTTTATGCTATTTCAAGTTTTACTGACAATACAGCTCTGTCTCTGGAGTGCCAAAGGTTTACACTCATCTGAGTTTCAAAGTAGCTGCTGAAGGCTTCAGTTAACACAGTACCACTGGGCTGATTTTCTTTAGGAAGTCAATGTCACACAGATTTGAACAGCAGAATGCTGCTTGACTTCTCCAGTGCTCACTGCATAGGGGATAAATACAGATTCTTGGCACGTGAAAAAGCTACTCTTCCAGTTAAGCAAAAAGATTGCCTGACTAATTCTGTTCTTTTAGTAATGCTGGAAGAGAGTAGAAGGTGACTTTACCGTGAAGGCGGTTGAACACTGGAACAGGCTGCCCAGGGAGGTAGTTGAGGCCCCATCCCTGGAGATATTCAAGGTAAGGCTCAACAAGGCTCTGAGTAACCTCATCTAGTTGAGGATGTTCCTGCTCACTGCAGGGGCGTTGGACTAGATGACCTTTAGAGCTCCCTTCCATCCCAAACCATTCTATCATTCTATGAAAATCATGATTCTTGGGAAGATGTGATATTTGAGAAAGTGGGGAATACTGCTTACAGCTTGTTGTGGAAAATACTAGGAAGATGCTTGGCAGGCAACATGAGTTTCTTCTCAGCTTGTTTTGCCTCCCATCTGTCTGCTTGACTTTATTCCACTCTGCAAATGTAACTTCCTTGCATTGTCAATGGTGAAAGGGTGTTTGAAGGAAATGGTTCATAAAACCTTCATTAAAGGTTTAGGGGGAAATAGCAAGAGCAGTAAATCTGTCAAAACAGGTTATTCCTGTCCCCAAATGAGGCAGCTAGCAACCCTGGTTACAAGGAAAACTCTCAAGTCTCAGCAACTGCTACCTAATCCTTGAGCCTATTTCCAGCCTATTTCCATTTTAATTCTGTACAATGCAAGCTGGTTTGGTTCATTTGCTTTGAGCTCCTTCTGTAGTCTCTGTATATAGTTTGCACTTGAAGAGAAGCTGAGGGCTGTTGAGTGCAGCTGAAATCACAGTTGGCATCGTCCGCAGCATTCAGCTGCGATTGCCTTTGGAGTGAAGCCCGACAGATGCGTCATTTGCTTTTGCTGCTTTTTCTGATGTGAAGGCATGAGACCCTGTCACTTCTGACACCCCATTTGCATGTCCTTCACTGACCTCTAGCCATAACTTAACTTTTTCATGGGACTGTGGGTGGGAGAAAGGCCACACCTAGCTACTGCTCAGGTTGGTCTTCTGAAATACACAAAGCATTTGCTGCCAAATATTCATGGGAAATAATAAACAATTTGCACTTTCCTTTATTGCTGTAGTTGCAGATGGTACCTGGGTATGCTGTCCCACAGGTATCAGAATAGTCACCGATACAAAACCAGCTCCGCTAATGGATTTAGGAGATTGTGAAGTTGGACGACAAAAAAGATTTTAGATACGAAAGATTCAATTGTTTGCTGCTCCTGTCATTAGTCCGAGACCTTCTCAGGGAGCTATAAGGAAAGGCTCAGAAACTTTTGTGGATGTCAGAGCCCTAGAGAAGAAGCTATGGTTACTTTGGTGTTAGAAACAAGAACATAACAGCCGTGTGTGAGAACATGTTCTGTTGCTGAGGGCTCACAGTGTAAGGACCAGAAGATAATGCAGGAATGTTGGTTTCTTTCCATTTGTTTTCCAGTCTCATAGTTTGACACAGTCTGATGGAGAGACGCAGGAACAATTAATCCAAATTAAATAAAGCAGTGAATTCACAGTTGAAGGGGCTCTGATTGATCTTAATTTATTCTTGTAATGAGCTAACTGAAATTGATTAAGGTCAGTCTTACTTATGAACGGGAGTGTCCACAAAAGGCCTTAAAGTAGTTTCTGTAATCCATTTCAAAAGTTAATTTGAATTAATTTTCTGAAATGTCTGCAGGCAAAAAACCCATTACAGTCTGTGTGCAAAGACTGCAAACACTCAGAAATGAATTCACCTGGCTACACGTCCTCAGTGCCACAGGAGGTAATTATTATAAAGAGGGAGATGCTGCAGCTGCTCGGTGGGTTGCAGGCAGCGCGGTATCACACCACAGTGCCACGTCCCCAGTGTCCAAATCTCTCCTCTGTGCAGAACTGTTGCCTCGAGCCTGCATCAGGGACTAAGAACTCTTTCTAAATCTGATAGATTTTACCTACCTCCTACTCCCAGTGCAGTAATTTGCATTTGCTTTGCCCTGGCTCTGATGTACGCCACCTTCACACACAGCTGAGAGAGCAAGTCTTTAAACACTTTTCCCAACACATAAGCCAGAATAATTCTGTGATTCAGCTGCCGGGTGAAACTAATGCCAGGTTCCCCAAGGAACGAATGCACCACCTGGCCCACGAGCTCCAGTTGTCTGGCTCTGTGCCTCGAAGGCTTCCTGCACTGCCAGATCTTGCCAGTTAGTCCCAGCGTGTAATTTTTTGTTGTTGCTGCTGTTCTTATTAGTAACTCAGCCAAGTTTGTTTTGAAAAAGCTTTATCTCCCTTTTAAATTCAGGAAGGTTATCAAAAAGGGGGAAAGGATGGGTGCATGGGAACTGCTCTGAGCTGTTTGTGATGTTCACTCTCTAAATTACAGCTGGAATATCACTCTTGTGCTGTGCCTGCACTGCTCTGCCACATAGAAAAATTGTTTGAGAATATCCTGACGGGCTTCTTTCTCTTCTGGTTGCAGTAGGATGTTTGTTGGCATATGTCTTCAAATTCAGGGCCCTCTCATATGGTATTATTAAAGGACTGTGCTGGTCACAGACACTAATTCATCAGCCCAGGAGATGCCTTTTACACTTAGAGCTGCCTAGAAAAGGCCTCTGCTTTTATGGGTTAATTCTAAGGGATATGCAGAGGTGGTTTTTGATGTTCTGTCTTCGCAGATGGTAAGTGCATTGACTTCCCAAGAGTCACAGTCCCTTGCTGTCGAATCGATTCCTTCCACAATAGTGCTGCTGTGGAATATGACAGTAATGAGATACGCTGCAGTAAGATGGTGCATTAGGATCACAAATGAAGAGCTGGTCTCCATTGTTATAAGCACTACCAAGTCATAAAATATTCTGATACCTTGAAGTATTCTGAAGCCTTCCTTGTGAAGCTGTAGCTACATTGGGCTGAAGACTCAGCCCATGCATAGAGTTATATATGGAAATTGTCCAGGAGCTGAATTCAGTGCAGACTGTGGCTGCCCGTTAATGAAGTTGTTTTTGTACTGCAGTGCCCGGGATGTGTGCTGGCAGGCTGTCAGCAGCTGCTGCGTGCCAGCAGTGGTCCAGGCTGGCTGATGCCTCTCTGGTTCCTAGCATTCTCCCAGAGCATGGCAGTGCTTGTGTAGGTGATTCTCATACTGTTCTGAGGACAGCTAAATCTTCTCACAGGTGGTTCAAAGGTGGAGGCATTTGTCCCCAGTTCTGGAATGGAATATTGTCACCTCAGAACACAGTGCTGTTTCTTCTAGGCCTGTGGTGGGGCAAGCAGGGACATAACCTGGAGGTCACTTGGACTGGCAACAATGCAAACTTGTTTGACCGGCCTTAGTTTGTGAGTCTGTGAGTATTTGTTTGCAGAGGCCTTACTGCTCCAGTGCGTAATAGGGCTTGACTGAGGAAAGAAGTTCAAGTGGGAATTCATTTAAGGAAAGATTTGGAGCAATCTTCTCCAAGAGTAGTTTTTTCCTTAAATAGAATTTTTTTCTCCTGAACTGCAAACAAGAGTTGTCACTACAGGCAGGTCTGGAACATGCATTTCAGCTACTTTTAAATAAGCATCTGTGTTATTTATTTCTAGCACAGGACAGTTAATTACCTCTCCGAGGCACTGGAGCCATTTAAAATATTTCCAAGGTATTTCCAACTCATCTCACATCAGATTGTTTTACTACTGTTGTATAAGGTATTGTGGCTCTTGGAACAGGGGAGATGAGGAAGATTAAGTCTCATATCTTTTGATACAAAATGACTTCTTTTGAATTTGGAGTCTAAGACTCAATACAGCATTTAAGGGGTTTGAGTTTTGGTAGAGTTTTTTTAACTGGTGGATAACACCATAGTTTATTATTATTTTAGTATTTTAGATTGATGAAAAGAATAGTAATTGTAAATTTAGTCCAGAGATCACCAGGATATTTTCTTGGCACTGCAAAAGCATGAGAGCACTCCTAAATACATTTTTTAGTACGTAATATAATTAAGCCTAGCAATGAACCAGAGTTTAAGATTAAAAATAGCATTCAATCTGAAGCTGAAAATAGTTCTGAGCTGGAAAAATTAGTGACACTATAATAAAGCTATCTGGAAACTAAGCTTCCAAGAATATATGATCCATGTAAAGGTGTCTACATAAAAAGGACAAATACTCAGAATGGAACAAAGGATTTGTGTTTCCAGTGTAGGTGTCTGTAAGGTATGCGCTATCCAGCCTTTCAAATCTCTGACCAGAGACACGTACTCTAGGTGGAATTTGTTTTGAACTACCTCCTCTGGCAACACAGCTGACCTTGAGCTGGGCTTCTGATTCCCTTTAGCATACATAAACAACCCGCTAAAAGGCCAAATGATTTGTTGGGTGGGTTTGTTGGGGTTTTTTTCCATTTTTGATTTGTCATAGAATGAATGTGAAACTCATGATAAATATTAGTAGAATTAGTGTGTGGGTGTCATCAGCGTGCATAAATTGCTTCCTAAGTGCTCTGTTAAACGATCTGCTAAATTTCAATGGCTTGTATTAATTTTTGTTCATAAATTTTTTCTATGGGTTCTCAGAGCCAAGGGGTGGAATGGTTTTCTGATTCACCTGGGGCAGATGGTTAACTGTAACAGCTCATTCTTTAAATAGAAGAAACAGACCACATCTTAGCTGCTTTCTGTTCTTTGCAGGAGAGTGGATTAATTAATAACAAGAGAACGAGGTGTTAAAAGGCCTTGCTGCTATCCCTTCAGTGAATGTAATAGGAAAAATGGACAGAAGGAGTAAGCTGTTACTAGTAATACAGGGAGAGGGAGGAATTCCCAGTTGGTGACCCAAGTGTTGGCAATTTTCATTTGGGATGCATGCATAGGAACAACTTGGGCTTCTAAAATGATGAAACAGCTTTTCTTAGCACCAACAACTGCTAAGTTTCACCCACTGGTGATCACCCTTCAGCCTCTTTTGTCTGGACTTTGTTGCGTAGCAGGGGTGCGGCGTTAAACTTGAGTGTGCTCACTTTTCTCCAAGCCAGCAGACAAAGAAATGGATCTCACATAGCCTATATGTAGCCAAACTGGGGATTATGGACCTAATGTGTGGTGTACAGAGTCTGTGAAAACAGGTTAGACCTTCAGGCTCAAAGTATCATTGTTTTGAAGTCCAACTAGCAGTCTGTGACAAGGAGTGTGCCTCAGGGCTTAATGCTGGAGTTACTGCTGTTCAACATCTTCATCAGTGATCTAGATGATGGGGCAGAATTCCCCTTTATCATGTTCACAGGTGACATCAGGATGGGAGAGAAAGTCAATGCACTGGAGGGAGAGCAGGAGTGCTGTTCAGAGGGATTTAAGCAATTAGAATGGGACAGCAGGAAACTTGCACCATTTGGCAAAGATTTGGCCATCTTGCACAGGGGATGGTATAACCAAGCAGACTGGGAGCAGCTGGCCAGGTAGCACCTTTGCAAAAAGGGACTAGTGGGTCCTGACAGGCAGGTTGAATAGGCGCCAACAGTGTGCCCTTGTGACACTGAAAGCTCGCTGCAGAGGAGAGTAAGATTTACAAGATTTGCAAGAACATAGCTGGCAGATCAAGGGAAGTAATTGCTCCCCTCCCTTCAGCACTGAGGGCTTCCTCTGGAATGGTTTCTATTTATTTTTTTTTTCCAGTTTTACCTCTGCCCTGCTGTTCAAGAAAGATGCTGACAAATGAGTAACTGCAGCAGATTGTTGATTAGGGATCCGAAGCTTATGACCTGCATGGGAAAAAGCTGAAGGAGCTGCCTTTGTGGAGGCCTGGAGAAGAGAAGGCTAAGGGCAGATAGAGTTGCTGGCTTCAACTACCTGTCTGGATCCATGTTTTCTATATAGATCCCCTTCTCTGGTTCTCCTTGGTGCATAGTGAAAAGGCAGGAGACAGCAGTCACAAATTGCACCAAGAGAAATGCTAAATAAATAGAATGAAACTTTTTTTCACAATAACTGTGTCGGAGCCCTTGATAAGATTACCCAGAGAAGTTGCGCAATCTCTAGAGATTTTCAGAAACTGATGGGAAAAGTCTGTGAGCAACTTGATGTGTTTTTGTAAGTAGCCCTGCTTGGGCGGAAGGTTGAACTAGAGAGTTCCAGAGGTCCCTTCCAGCTTGATTTATTCTGTGATTCTATTTTAAGAATCTGGGATTCTGACGGCAGTAGACTGCTTGATGTAGGGGCTCCTGCCCTTCAGCAATCCCATCCGCACCCCATGGCCTGCAGTTGGTAGGCACAGCCTGTAATTTTTTAAGGCTGAAATCTTTTCATCCTTCTATCTTGAGGGACAGTAAAGATATCATTGGGGTGCTTGTAAAATGAAGCACTAGCCCCAAGGTAGAATCTGACACCAGAAGAGTTTCAGCAATTCACATAAGCAGTGATCTCCTTCTCCATCCCCTAAGTGTTGCTCTTGCTTGTCAGAGCTCTTCCTTTTAAACTGTCCTCATGATGGTGAGTGACCCAAAAAATGAGTGATGTGAATTTCTGTATCTTTGGTCTCTTGTCCCCCATGTAAGTCCTGGCCAGAATTCTGCTTACTCTAGCAGAAAGTTGGGGCAGAACAGAAGAAGGAATTACACTCAGATGAGCTCTCTGTGCTCCCAGTTTGGGGTTTGTTATGTGTGGAACTACTGGTTCGCCATGGCAGGTAGCAGTGGACATGGTTCTCATTTTCTGTCCTTTGAAACACAGATAATAAATAAATAAATAGAACCGCTGATTCTGTGAGGCATCCCTTTTGCATTTTAACTAGCAGCAAATGCCACTGCCCTACTTCTAAAGAAAACGTGCCAAGCGTGTGAAATGTGAGTTAAAAGAAGAATAAATCTCCCTTTCTTTTGACTTAACAACCTCTATCAATTTTAATCCTTCTATCAATTTTAATCCTTCATATTTCTGACTGTGTACCTTTCTTTACTGCCTAATTGTTAGACAAACTGAATTCAGATATTCCCGAGGTCTCTTACGGCATCTCTTTCAGTTTTCTCTGCTTACCATAAGAAAATAAGAACAATAACAACAACAACAACAACAAAAAACCCCAAGCATTATATACTAAGATTTACTAAGGTTTAACATCCTGATATTTCTAGTGAGGTTATTGAATGGAGAAGTGTTCAATTTAAGGTTGAAAAAAACCCCTTTTGTTTAGGTTTCCATATCACCTCGCTTTAATCACTGTGATAAAAAAGAAATTTTCCTAGTCTAGAGTTACATCTCATATGAAGTAATTTCAGTGGTAATAAAATTTTGATGAAAAAAAATAATATAGTCCAATAGGCTGTGATAAAAATTGCCTTGCAGCAAAAAAAAAGAGTTCTAAGGCATCATCTGAATTCTTCCAGTATTCTTGCCTATGAACTGTGCTTTATACTTAAAGCACTTAGAGGACTATAAAAGCCTTTAACTGTTTCAGATTTGCCTCTTCTAGCAGATTTTTGAGCCTTTGTCTTCAGATATATTGGTGATTTATCTAAGCAACAGTTAGCAAAGAAAGACAATTATTTTTTTAGTCAGACTATATTATTAATTTGTTCTTATTTTTCATATTCCCACCAGGCACATCTGTACTTAAGGAAAGAAAGAAAACCAAAAAACTATCTTGTGGGTTCCTGCCTAAAGTCTTCTAAGACCCTCTAGGTTCTCTGTCTGCTTTTACTACTGATCCGTGGTGTGCAAATTTAGACTCATTAATTCATTTCTTTCTATGTCCTAGTTTTGTTTCCTGTCCAGTGGTTTTCTCACTGGTTGTTCAGATTTTAACTGGTACAGGGGTGTTACTATGTTTTTTACAGATCATAGCTCAGTACTGTCTTACCCTCAGTAGAAGCCTGTAGACATTACTGAAATTAAAAAAGAAATAAATGGCTGTACTTCTTGTTTTCTTGTTCCATCCATAACAAGTTGAGGATCTGGCCCAGTTATTTATTGTAAAGATCTGCTATATGCCAGCCTCTGAAGGTACTAAAAGCCACTCTAAGCTTAAACTTGCCTTCTGAAATAAAAAGCATTTCCTTAAGCAACAAGATTCCAATAAGAAATAGAATGGTAGAAAAGTTAATTAATGAGATTGTTTTAATAGATCCTATTTTGTTTCTTGGCAACAGAAAGCATATGACAGTCAAGTGTCTGCCAAATGTTTTATCTTCATGTTATGCATTTGTGATCCATTGTCTGGAACTTGAACTAAAAGCCAAGTCAGTGGAGAGCAATCAGTATCAGCAATTTCCCAAGCTACCTTGGAGTGTGGAAAAGCAGAGGGAGGTTGCATGTTTTTGTAGCTTTGCAAACACTTAGCTTAGCTTAAGGAAAGACAAAACTGTTCAGTAAATCTTTAAATGAAGTGTAATGGGAGACTGACATTTTAGTCTTAGAAACTGTTTAAAGATCAGTGTATCACAACTGGAATATTTGCATTTCTTGCAAGCGTACAATGAAATCCCAGTAGAATTGACTCAGCCTCCTTCCTTCCTGCATGGATATGTTGGGGAACATGCAATTTACTCCTTCTCTTTGCCTTCTGATAATGATTGTAAGGACAAGGGTGCCTGGGCTTTTTCATCAGGGCTGTCACTAGCTCAGTGTGTAACCTCAGAAAATAAGTTGTTTCTATATGTGTGGAATTTTTAAAACTAGCTGCCTAAAATTAGACATCTAAAAATAAACAGCTTCTATTCTTGCAGATGTAAAGTCTTGTTTCAGATTACTGTACTGGAAAAATCTGGCTTCTGTGTTTGCTTACCTGTAAAACTGAGTGGTGTTGAGAGACAAAATAAAATATTCTAAAATCTTTTTGCAGAGCAACCTTGTAGAGAATGAGTCTTTTTATTATTTTTTTTTATGAGGATGTAAGAATTTTGGCATCAACCTGATTAAATCAGTAGGTGACATCCTTAAAAGTAAAAAACCAAAACCAAACAAATGAACAAACAAACAAAACCAAACAAAAACCCAAATAAAAAACCAAAACAAAAAGAAAACCAAACCAATCTGTTTTGGAAGTGTTTCTTCATACAGCACTGGAGCAGAGAATGGAGCTCACTGCTTTGGCATGTAAAGCAATGGAAAAGGAGGTATGTATTCCAAAAGTAATTAGAAAAAACATATGGAGAATAGGTGCATTGGTAGCTGTTAAACACTGATCTGGAGGCATTCTCCAGCTAAACCACCATTTTGCTGCCATGTGAGAATCAAGAAGGATCACTCAGTATTTTCCCTGGTTCGTATGCTTTTTCCCTTAAGCACTTCCTCTTGACTGCTAACAGAGGCATTGCAGGTTTTAGATCTTTATTTATGCCTTACCTACTTAAAATACCATACGAGTTAATTAATGCTTTTAAAACACTGAGATCATCAAATGAAATGGATATGCAAGAATTTCAAATGATGTCTGAAGGGGGAGGAAAGGTCTTTATCTAACTACAGAGATTCAGTGTTCTGCCGTTGGCCCAAATCTCACTCATAATGAATTTATCTACAGGCTGCTTCACTGGATTCTAGAGCTGTCTGGGTCCTAGTAGTTCTGTATTAATATAGGCCTCCTTTTAAACCGTGTGACAGTTTACAAAATGCTCTGGGATACACTAGGATGAAAGGTACAGAAGTACATGTAAAATGCTATAATTAAGATGCAATTAGCAATGTACAAGAAAGGAGTGTTTGCCTGGCTACACTTGTTATGTCTATAAAGTTTCTTTTTCTGGAGCACAGAATACGTGGCATAACACTTGTTCTAAGCAGTTACACTTGAAAATAATTGCTGTGCACAAGCTTCGAGGAAGTTATTTTGTTTCTGCTGGGAGACAGAGGCATTGGCAGTCCTGCAGTAATTTCACAGGACAGGGAAAACGTTCTGGAGAAATCACCACTGGAAACTGTAAAAGAGAAGAATTACTGGCATTCAGGAGTCTCAGCCTTGATCGGGAGGTGAGGGAAGTTGTTTGCCAGAGTAATGAGGGAGGGTCTGCTTGTCATTTTCCTCCTGTGATCTGCTGGTTATGCTGCTGTCACTTAGGAACCAGGTCTGGTGAAAAGGCCGTGGCATCTGCAGGAGCTGTGTAGGGGCATTTTCTATTATGTGGCACTTGGAGTGAGAAGAAGTAAGGAGATAAGCTATGAAGGAAGAGGGTAAGTTACTTTCCTTTGATAAGAGTTCATTGGTCTCCTTTAAAGACTCTTAACATTTTTTTCTTATTTTCATCTGTAGTTTGGTTTTGCCTTAAACAGATAATTTTCTCTAAACGGAAGGTGTATAGCTAGACCATTGGGTTGGGATTCACGAGACCTAGACTCAGGTTCTAAGCTGAACATAGAGTTTTGTGGTCCTGGGCAGACTTTGCTTGCCTTGTGTTTTCCATATCTGTAGTATAGAAGGGATATCTCAACAGGGATAAAATCTTCCAGGGAGCAGGCTGCACTAGTATGGTACAATGTTGTTTAGGAAGAACTGCTTTTAAAACTTGGTGGAGGAATTGTGATGCCTTACGTGTCTCCCACTAGATACAACAGGAATGGATCTGTGGCTGTCTGAAGTGACAATGTTCTTGATGAGTAGGTTTTCTGAGTAGGTTTTCTGATAGTTGTTAGTTTATGACCATGAGTGCTTTTGTTTGAGTTACATGAAGTCTGGAGGGAAAAAAAAAAATAATTAAAAGAAAATAAAAAGCACACAAACAAACTATTAAATTGAAGAAATGTCAGATTGTTTGTCTGTGTAGTGGAGTCATGGAGAATACTGTTGTCTTCCTGTTTTTCTGGCACCAGTGTAGTTCTGCATATCCCTTGCAGCATGGGGATTGATTATTCTCAGTCACTTCGGAGGAAATTGCTGGAGAACTAATAGCCAGCAAGTCACTGCTGAGCTTTAATAGCCAACAAAAACATCTCTCTGCTGAGCATGATAGGCTGCAGTATTTCAAAGTCTTGTCACTTGGCGAGATTTACATGGGCTTTTTCATGGGAACAATGATCGATATTTATGACAGCACACTGGCAGATTTCAGATTCTCCACTTTTTGGAGGCTAGACCTTCAGCATTAGGAAGCGTGTATGGAAATTCCTGAGATAAGACTCAGGACTAGTACAATGTGTGAGAAGTGATCATTTCTCACATGGTGTACAAAACTACTAGATAAGGTCAGTTAATTTAACAGAAATGGAAATCAACATGCAATCAGTTGTATCCCAGAGGTGATGTGTATATACATACATAGCCATATAAAAGACTTAAGTTTATATGTGTCTCGAATATAGCACTTAATGCTGCTAATGATGTATAGCTGGTGTGAGCGTGGTAACTTGTACAATATATAGATGTATACTGAATCATTCTCATCTTCTCTTTCATCTCTTTAGCTGAACAAAAAAGAAATGAATATGGTTAGCTGCACAGGTCACACTGGCATACCTCAGGAACTTGCCTCTTAATGAGAAGTTATTTCTGGACCCACAGAGCTCCTCTTCACCATTTTATCTGAGACAGATATACAGCTGTATTTAGGAGCAGAGTAAATAAAATAAATAGGTGCTAGTGGTCAGTACTTCCTGGGAATATATTATTTTAATTTTTTTTGTCTGTAGAACAGTAGTAATTGTATCTGCTTACCACATCAGAGTGGTAGTAATGGTAATTAGAGTGCTTTGATTATTAAAAAGAATGGGAGCTGAGAGAAAGCAGTGTTTCTGATGAGCTAATCATTTTCAGTCAAGCAAGTTAAAAGTCCAAATGGAGTGAACGCCCTGTCCTGAACTCCATTTAATTTGGCAGCAAATAAAATGTATAAAGCCAGGGGAGGAGAATGCCAGACTGAGAATAAAGGTAGAGAAACCAGAATCTGTGCCTGTGTTTACATTTGTCTGTGCGTCTGCATGAGTGTGTATTTTTAACAAGCTGGCTGAGAAGGTGACAGTTCATTGTGGGAAAAATGAAGTCAAGACTTCAGGAAATTCAGGATTCAGTGTTTGAAGCAGAGAATTAAAAGTAGCTGGCCAAAATTTGGTTGGATTTAGCAGTTGCCACCCAGAAAGCCAGAATTTTTGTATGTTTCATACGTGTTTAGAGGAGACATAATGGTTTTTTGTCATCTAAAGTGAAATCTCAGGGTTGAAATGGGATTCTTGTTACAGCAGCATCTCTCAGTCCATACTAATGTACAGAGTACAGTAAGTGTGTTTTAGAGAGGACTTTGGGTTGCAAGTTGTCAGTTTCTACACCTCATGTTTTGCTCTTTTCCTAGGACATGAGGGTTCTACAACTGCTCTGTCAGTCTGCACTCTCTCCTTCCTTCAGGGATACTGACCAGTAGTTGGGGTACAGGAGAAAGGGGAGAGTGTGGTTTAGGAGGTATGTGTGTAAGTGGAAGGTATTGAAGCAGTAAAGGAAGATAGCTTAAGGGTTCTGTGGGTGGATTTAAAGGACATGAAGAGGAACTGGGAAAGCAGACATATGGAAAGGAACTAGAAGCATTTCTGGGAATGATACTGCCAAGAGGATGTTACATGGAGGTAGGACATACCCAATGGGTATTGAGGATGCTGGACGCAAATCTGTCAGAAAAAAAGATTCATTAGTTCAGCTGCTCGTGGAACAGTTTGTCTCTGGATATGTACAACTGCGTAGAAGGAAATGCCTGGAAGTCTACACTTACAGTCAGCCTAATTGCCTCTGTCCGGGTGGGGTGTTGTAGGAACCTGAGGAGGATGCCTGGGAATTTGGCTTTCCCTGCTGGAAGTGTGTTTGTGGAAAGTGGTAGCAGTGTTTCTTTGATCCCCTTCTTCCACAGGCTCTTACTCTTTTGTTTAGGTGCAATATACCTATAATAGAAAAGTAGTGGAGATGAGACCCAGAGTAAAATAGAAAGAAAACAGTCTCAGGAAAAAATCAAGTCTGTTTGCAGTATCCTTAGAGGCTGGTTAGGATCCTTCTGTATGAAAAAGAAATTTGCCAATAATATCAGATGCCTTGAGATGGTCAATACATTGGAACATATCACTGTTTGAAAGACAATAATCCACAGTCCTGATGACTAGTGGAATATCTGGAGGAAAATACTCACTTTTCCTTTAAACTGGTTGGGAACACAGACACACCTATTTTTGCTTGGGCCACTCCCTTTAGTACTGTTCAACCCAGGAAACACTAGAAGTAAAGCCATAAAGTGAGCCACCTCTGAAGGATCTCGGTTGTTCCTCCAGCTTGTCATCTGTGCTCTGAAAGTCTGTAGCTTTTGAGGTCCAGAAACATTACTGCTTGAGAGCACAAATGGAACTAGAAATACAGCAGAGCTCTGCAAACGGCAAAGGTTTGTCCTGGGCTATAGCTCTGCAATGTAAATCTCTGTTGATAAATTATGTGGGTTAAGCCATCAACAGGACAATAGTCCTTGGATTTACAGAAGGAAAGCAGGCTGAGGAAGTTCTATGGGCCTGAAATTGGGATGTTTGTTCATAGAGCGATTTCTTTATTTTAGTTGTTTTTTCTTTACTGATTGAACAGTTAAACCCCCTTCCAGTTGGGTGAATTTTATGAACAGTGGACTTAGTTTTTTACAGTTACGTGGCTGAACAGAGTGTGCATGTATCCCTGTGTTTCTCCTCTGGACTGTTTTTTATTAATATAAGGAGTAGAGCACAACTCAGTGGAATTAAAAAGGCTTGGTATCCAGCTCTGGTTCCATGTGTACTTTTGTTGAGAGGTACTTCATTGATCTGGTTTGTAGTTTCTCTGCCTTCTAGGTAAAGCTGATGGCAGCGTGCTGTTACTGTGGGGGTAGGTTCTGTCTGAAGAGGTTGTAGAGTTTTGTAGTGGAAGGTGGCTTAAAAGTTCAAAGTATTGTTTATTAATGTTTTGAATGAAAAGCTGATAACTACTCTGTTTTAGGGTGCTGTTGAGGGCAGATTTCTTTGTAATTTAACCTGAGGAAACATTGTTGTACAGTCTGTGACTTGCTTGACTGAGCAGACCTACAAGTTCTGGGCTGTCACTTCTGTTTGCCTTTGTACAGAGAGGCAGGCAGCAGGATGTGGAGCAGCTGTTGCTGGTGAGTGGTACTTTTTCTGTGTTCAGAGGTGCTGCAGGTATGACACTGTGATACAGAATGCCAGCGTGTAGCAACCCGCAAGAGGTTACTAAGGGATGAGACTCAAAGCGCTTTGCTTCTGAACACCAGAAGCACGTTCAGCACAGTTTTGGTGGTAAGTTACAACAAAGTAATATGAAGTGGGTACTCTGTGCATGCAAGAGAAATGCAAATCTTTGTTTGCTTAGTAAACATTTCTCTTTTTTGATACTACAGTCTTAGAAAAAGGCGGGGGAAGAGGCATAAGTATAAAAAGATATATTTAGCTTTCTTGGTAACTCAAGTGTGGGTAGTTGCTTTCTCTGTTCTGCTTGAACAGATAAATAAATGCTTGGGGTACTCATTTGTCCTCAGGGTTTAGAGCTGGAAGAACTAAGGTATTTATTTTGCATTGTCTAATCCAGTATTTGTCACTTAAAAATAATGTCTCACACAGGTATCATCTACCTTTATGGGTCTGGAGCTTAAAAAATGGCATGAAGGCGTGTTAAAGAGCTGTGTACATCTCTTTACCTTAAAAAAAAAGCCAAAACAGAACCCAAACTCTTAACCAACCGTTTATAACAACAAAAAAGTATTTTTTTCTGTTGCTAATTAGTCTTTGTATGCCATATGCTTAACAAGATGTTGAGCTAGATATACACTTCTGTTTCATTTGTTTCTCTCAATGTGTGCAGAATTAGGTGTGCAAAATTACTTCTTTTTCTCTCTTTATTTCTTTACTATTTTATTTCAAAAATACTATTTTGACTTTATAACTTTATATAAATTAATCTCCACAGAAGTAGAGTAGCATGTGTTAAAATCAGCTGTTTCTATATTGTTGTGATGTGAGAAACTACAATATCATGATGTGAATGTACTGATCAAATGAGCATTCGTCCAAGTCCCGTGGGGATTCATTATAATGAGGGTGAGCTGAGTATCTGGTTCTCCATTCCTGACCAGATATGCTGAGAACTGAGGAAGACTTGCTTGTATCTCTGCCTGCTTTGGCTAGTGCAGGAGACCTCTTGTGTGGGTGTGGAAAAACTCCTCTCACTGATGGGCCCTGGTAAATAATCTCCTGATTGCCAGGCTGATAAATCACAGGAGAGAAAATTGATTACATCTCCTTGCTACTCTGTAGGTGTTTGCACTTTTCTCTTCTCTTGCATTAGGAGGAGGTTGAGAGTCTAGCCTGTTTGAAATCTAATATATAGAAAGATATGTTTGGGGATAATTATTTGTCATTTCATTAAAATGGGGGGTTACTTTCATTTTTAATTGGTTTCCCATGCTGGCTTTCACATTCTAGAAGAATGAGCCACTGGTTCTTTTTGTCAGCTGTCTATATTGACTTGGAAGGCATGACCTTATTTTGATGATAATCCAGTAAGCAGCTGGAGAACTGCAATTTTTTGTGTATTCAGAATCAATTAATTGATTCTAGGAAAAATACTGTGAGGGTTTGGATTCCAAAGAAAGCAAAACTGTGGGTAAGAAACTCAGTAACAAAACAATGAGAAAAACACTACAAAATAATGCGTTATCCTGTAATTTATTCATAGTTAAATAACTGGAAACTACCAATTAGTTTTAGTCTGAAAATATGCACAACATATGTTTATAACATAAGGTTCTCTACTGATAAACTCTGTGATGGTCAGCACCTGTTTTAACTGATTCATCTGAAAATACTGCTCAATGCTGCTAGAAGAAGTTCATCAATCAATTTTTATTAGCACAGCCCGACAGGTTGGCTGGCTTGAATGCCTTCTGTAATTGTTGTTGCTGTTGTTGTTTTGCTATTCTCAGTCACAGAACTATTCCTAAATAACACCGGGGCAAAACGCCTACCAAAAAACTGACGATGTGTAGAGACCGTTAATACCAGGAGGGATGTTGAACTGCATGGAAAACAGATGGGTTTTTGGTCATTGACTTGTGTCAGTGGTAAATCTGTATACTAAACAAGTACCACAGTGGTCACATCAACACAAATAAAAGAAAAGTAAGCCTTGCTCTAGACTGAGGGAGTGTTTGCACTTAAAAAAATCCCACCAAGCCTCCTAGTATGCACAAGCAGTAGTCGTTTGCACTCTGCATCAACTGAAGAATCAGACCTCCCAGTGTGGAGTAACTGTCTGGATGCAACATTTAATGTATTTTAGGTACCAGGAAGTATAGAGACTCTGTGGTGCTGAATACAGACGCAGCAGCAGGTTCTGTCTCTAAGGTCATTTTTACTTTGTGTTATGTTTTAGTTAAGAGTTTATTTAAAAATAATTAAAACCCCATCCTTCTGTTTAATGTTCACCTGCTGGAAAAACTACTTCTGTTAGTAGCCCATGACACATATGGCCTTAATGGCAAAAACAAATAACCTCAGTAGATGGCATTTAGTCAAGGCAGAATGAGATTAAGAAATTCCTGCTGAAGAAATACTGCTGTAAATTGTTGTTGTGAATCTCATATGGTAAATTTCAATCAAGCAGTTTACATTGTAATCTTAGATTTTTTGTAGCTATGCCATTGACTCATTCACCATTCCTATAGTTTATGATACCACTCCAACAATTTTTCCTACTATTGTAAGAATTTACTTCCCACCTTCTGTTCAAAAATTGTTAGCTTCCTAGATGCCAAAGGTCTCCACTTCCACTGCAGGATCAAAACTCTTGATGATTTAGTAGTATCTTTGAATAACTCTCATAGGGTTTAGAATCATAGAATGCCTTGTCTTGAAAGAGAGCTCTAAAGGTCTTCTAGTCCAACCCTCCTGCAGTAAGCAGGGGCATCCTCAACTAGATCAGGTTGCTCAGAGCCTCATAAAGCCTGACCTTATATGTCTTCAGAGATGGGGCCTCCACCACCCCCCTGGGCAACCCATGCCAGTGTTCCATTACATTCATAGTAAAGAACTTCTTCCTAACGTCCAATCTAAATCTACCCTTCTCTAGCTTAAAACCACTGTCCCTTGTCCTATTGCTACATGCCCTTATAAACAGTCCCTCTCCAGCTTTCTTGTAGGCCCCCTTCAGGTACTGGAAGACTGTTATAAGGTCTCCCAGGAGCCTTCTCTCCTCCAGGCTGAACAACCTGGTATACTGACCACACCACTCAGCTTGGTGTCATCTGCAAACTTGCTGATGGTGCACTGGATCCTGCTGTCTATATCACTGATGAAAATATTAAACAGCACTGGTGCCACTATGGACCCCTGAGGGACACCACTTGTCACCAATCTCCATCTGGACTTTGAGCCATTGACCATTACCTTCTGGATGTGACCATCCAGCCAATTCCTTATCCACTGAACAGTCCACCCATCAAATCCATATCTTTCCAACTTGGCAAGGAGGAGTTGTGGGGGACTGTGTCAAAGGCCATGCAGAAGTTGACTTCCCTTGTCCATTGATGTAGTCACTCTATTGTAGAAAGCCACTAGATTGGTTAGGCAGCACTTGCCCTAGGTGAAGCCATGCTGTCTGTCTCTGATCACCTCCCTGTCCTCCATGTGCCTTATCAGTGCTTCTAGGAGAATCTGCTCCAGGATCTTCCCAGACATAGAGGTGAGGCTGACAGGTCGGTAGTTCTCAGGGTCCTCCTTTCAACCCTTTTTAAAAATGGGTGTACAATTGATAGGCACAGCTTCACAATGTTGTGCATGTCAGGGAAATATCATAAGATAAGGCCTATTCTGTGTTGAGTGGCACTGGCAAAGAGCAAACCCAGCTGTACCTGTCATCATGTCAAGGATTTCTCCTTTCTGAATGTCCTGACAGGTCTGGAAGTTTGATGTGTTTCTCTGATTGTTCTTTTTCCTGTTGGTGCCAGATCACAAAGTTATTTGAGTAGATTCCTCTTAACTATTCAGAAAAAAATCAAGGAAAATGAGACCATGGGATACCTATGAGCACCAAAACCTCATTTTATAAAATACTAGTAGTTATATGGTATGTTATATGTATATATTCTCATGAATGGAACTAAATTCCAAGTCTTTCGTCTGCCCCATCAATGTATTTTCATATGTGCCCATGTCTCAATTTTGCCTGTACAGAGTGTGATCCCTGTGTGAGAAGCGAGCTGCTCGTAAAGTCATAATTTTGCTTAACTGACAGTTTCTTAGTTTTTAACATGGCTCTTGATCACTTGTGTGTGTGCCTGCGGCTGATCTAACCAGAAGATAGTGCTGACCACAAGAGGAAGGGTTCAACAGTGCTGTAGGATTTATTTAATTACAAAACAAAGATTAGCCAACCCAGCGTATTTAAGGCTGCTTTTAGTAGGAATGTTGGCAGTGGATGACCTGATCTGATGTCATTTCTGGCATCCTGTAGCAGTGCCATACTTTCCACTATATAGAAAGGTAAGCTCCTATTCTTAGTTTTGATGGACATTGACAAAAAGTTTGTACTGGCTTCTGGCTGGTACTTAAATTAGTTCTTATAGTACAAAGAAGGAATTTCTTTTAGGGCTTCACTGAAGATAGGATAGGGCAGTATAACAGCAAAACTTGTCCTTCTAGAGTTATGCCATGCTCTGGGAATGGCTGTGATGTTGTAAACCTTGAGAGTTTGATGCAGCAAGAGAAATAATTGATTCTTCTTATGACCACATGTGCTGGTTCTACATCTACAGCAGCAGATCCACTGTTAGGAGACAATGGGAAATGTTAAACGAAGATATTCAGGAAGTCCTGCAGCGACCTCAGAAGACTTTCTTCTAATACAATTCTTTGTTCAAAATTTGAGTAAAGTTACTGTCTATATCTCTGCAACCATGTGACATGTCAGAAGAGAGAGTATAATAATATCCAGTCTATTTTAATGCCTACCAAGAGCAGTGGTAGTTTCTTTGATGTCATGCTTGTAACATGTTGCTCTTTATAAAGATACAAGAAATAAATATGAAGACTGAAAGAACAACGAGCTTTCAAATTTCATCCATTTGCTTCCCAACTTATTTCTGTCTCAGTTACTATGAAGTTTACATTGCAAAGAGAATGTTAAAAAGAGTTTCTTCTCACAGCTGGAAGAAAAATGTCAAAGTTCAAGAAAGGAACAATATGGAAAAAAGTCTGATTAAAGGAATTACATTTATCTTGAAAGTCTTTGCTCACTTGAAGCTATCTTTGTGATTGTCTGGAAAAGCAAAATGCATATGAAACACAATGGGGAGCTGTTTTAATGAACCAGCTCTAGCTCTTGGGGCCTCTATCTAATATAAATGAGGTTTGATTTTATTTATTTTGATTATTGTTCTTTAAGTAGTTCTTTACAGGCTATTACAGGCTAAAATGTTACACAGTAATGACCCCAAGTAAGTAGAAGAAAATAATAAAAAAAAATATTTTTCCGCAGTACTTACTTGCTTCTCAAATATCTGTTTAAATAAAAGATACTTAAACATTGCTGAGGAGTAGGAAAAAACCCCAGTTTCCTACTGAATATCTGAAGGACTGCCAGCTTCTGACAGGATTCTTCTTACTAATTATTCCCTAGAGTGGTTTAGGCGTCTCTTTAACTTCAAGCATAGTGCGCGTCATGGGATTATTTATAAGCTTTGATACAGGCAAGCACTTGAATTGTGTTGTTGAGTCAGTTGTTCAATCCTGCAGAGTCTTGGGGATGCAGCAGTTTTTGTATTTCATACAGCTCTCACTATATTCTACCTACAAAACTGTATCTCTTGTCAGCAATTACAGTTGTTGATTTTTTCTGCATGTAAGTAAAAAGGGTCGGTTTTGCTGTAAGACTGTGTGGTGCAATGTTCTTGACATTATAGATCAATAGATTAGCCTTGTGCTGCCAGGAAATAAAATGCTGAGCCACCTCATCTTGTAATAATGCAGTAGATGGATCTGTTAATGCACAGACTGTCATTTTGTGTCTGAAAATAGTTGAGGACAGAGGGTTTTTTTTTTTCCATGACTAGTCTGAAATAAGTGTTGGAATTGATAAAGTGAGGTGAACAGCCTTTGACTGAACCGTGCCTTTTGTCATAACCTGATAACTGTGCACTCTTCTAGTCACAGCAACCAGAGTAACTGATTTTGCTGGTCTGAGACAGACTAGCTAAAAATGGAATTTTCAGATCAGAGAAGATGTACACAATTAGTTATGTTTGCCTTATCTGGTAAAATGATTCTCCAGGGGAAATAAGCACTTTTAGTGTTAAATAAGGGCTGCAATCTATTGAAAAATCATTAAGAAATATGGTAATGAAGTAGGAAGGTAATTAAGATCAAGGAGAAGCACTCGGCTATGCTTTATATGACCTCTTTTTTTCATGCTGACCAGTTACTCCCTAGTGTTAATATCTATAGTACTCCTGTAGTTCCAATTATCATAGAATTTGTAAACTTCAGTCTCTAATGTACCTATTGTTACAAATCCCGTGTGAGAGGGGAAGGTGATAAGGGGAAACACAGTGAAAAAGGTTGAGGGAATGGCTCCGGGACAAAGAGCAAGACTGTGGGAGAGCAGCTGGATGTGTCTCAGATCCCAGGTTAGCATTCCAGCCCTTCAGTCTTACTTTCTTACTATTAATCTCAATATTTATTAATAATTTGAATAATTAATTGTGGCAGCAGATACTTTGGTAGCTGTGATGACATTAAATGCTAAAAATGGATTTTGGCAAATAGTTTTGCTGCTTTTTAAATAGAGTAGAATAGGATCTTGGGGTTAGACTTGATGATCTTCGGAGGTCCCTTCCAACCCCTAGCATTCTGTGATTCTGTGATCTCCACAGGCCATTCTGGATAGGGCAGTAATTCAAGGGGATGTTGGTGACATGCTTCACCAGTACTTGCCTTAGTGTAGCATCCTACCTGCGGCCTTTGGTCATTAACAGGAATGTAAATTGGCATTGCAGATGCAGGGCCACAGGAATGGCGCTTCATTTCTGGGTAGTGGCAGTAGCCAGCCAGTGCACAGTGGAATTGGAATGGAGACCTCGGTGGAAAAATGCCTTTAGGCATAGGCATGAGAAAGCACAGACACTTCAAGGTTCAGTAAATGTCATTCTTTGTATTGTTTTGTTAAAGTACAGCTGCAGCAAGAATTGATTGCAGAATTCATTTTGCATGAAGACCAAATGATGGAAAGAAAGTGCTGAAGCCACATGCTTGGTTCCTTTGCCAAATAAAGGTCCAGTTCTGAATAGATGAATTTTCAGCTTTCTGCATTCAAAGACACTGCCCATGATGTATCCCAGGCTGGGGATTTAGTTGTCTCTGCTTTAGCTTTAAAACTGGTAGAAGAAATAAATTTAAAAATGAAACTGGATAACCTCCACAGATACCAGTTTCCTGCAGAAGGTAGAGAAATCTTTTGGTTAAAAACGTTTCAGTGGCTGAGTTTGGGAATTACAAAGAAAGGGAAAGTTGTTAGGTTTTCTTTTCAAGTTTCACAGAGCAGTAATGTAGAAAGAATTGTTTACGTTAGTGAATTTGAAGTGGTTTTTTCTCACTTTTAGATAAGCTTAATAGATGCTTTAAAAAAAAACAACTGATGGTTATTTATCTGCAGTATTCTTAGTGAAAGTGGATTATCCAATATAGAAATTACATAGTTACGAAACTGATTTAAACCATACTTTCATTTGCAGTGGATGTGTATCTGATCCCGACAGTGGCCAATACATGATGCTTGAAAGGAATGTTTTAAGGCTTCCAGAGGTAGTAAACAGCACTTTGCTAAGTACTGACATTATTGGGGTTTTCCCCTAACATAATTTATATATTACATTTGGTGGTTGCTTTTTCTATGTACTATTTCAGCCCAGCTAATAATTGCTCATGATGGCTGGTGTTCCCTTTTGTGCAAGAAAAAAAAAAAATTAGATGTAATCTCAAGCATATTGTTTAGATATTTGTGTTTGTTTAAGTGGACTGCTTCAGTGAAAAGATAAACTTGGTGGGTGCTGGAGTTTAGGGAAGTGAGTCAGATTCAGCTTCTGAATGTACAGCAAAGGGAAAAGCGTTCCCAAGAGCTTGTTACGCTGCCTGTCCAGCTTTACAATGCACTGCAAAGCTGGTCTTTTGTTATCAAAGGCTCATGTGCCATGAAAGTTATCATACAGACTTGATAACAGGAAGCTGAGTACAATGCTTTAATTCAGCTGAAAGATTTCGCAAATGTCATCAGTTGGGAGAGGAAATTGTTACCATGTGGTCTTAGTTAAGTCTGAGATAGAAATGTGTTTTCTCTTCGTTGTAAATTGTAACATAAGAATAAAGGGCAAACTGCTGCTTCATGCATGTTTTGGAATGAACACCAAGAGGAAATCAATACATAGAATAACATTTGCTTTCTTATTTCTGAATTAGCTTAACAAAATAGCGGGTGCGTGCAGATCTTGCTGTTTGTAAATGTATAAAACTGAGATCCTACTTGCAGTGCACAACCCTGGGAGATCCGCAGGTGGGTTTTCAAGAGTTAATATTTGATGTGGTGTAAGATGATGCAAATGTAGCTTCATCCTATTGAACTTGCTACTCTCCTTTCATACAGAGATTCACAGACTTCATGGACTTGACAGACTTCGTAACAGTTTTTCAGTACTGTGTTTTGCATGGGTGTGCTGGAAAAACAGCCATGATGGAGTTTGGCTAATGATCTGTTACAATAGCAGTGAAAAAAAAGCTTGACTTGGCAGCTTGATAACAGGCCTATGTGGAAGACTCGTGCTTAACTGCGTTGCTCAGCTGAGTTATAACACAGATCATTTTACCTTTGATATCATTTTAACCTGAGTTAGCCCTTTTCAGTAAGCCATTCTTTTTCTTGACAGTATAGAGATGCCCTGTAGCTTTGGGATCTTTATTTTCCTCCTACCATAGACACTAGTACAGCTTACTTTATAGAACCTTGTATGTGTTGAAAGCAGCAAACTAACTTGGTAGAGACCTGTGGGCTGTAAAATTCGTATGGATGCGCATCCTTTGTAGCCTTTAGCACAATAAAAGATACAAATACCCCCTGAGTTCTTTTTAGAATATATCTTACGCTCTTATAGACAATAAATTGTTGAAGTAATAATAAATAATAATAACTAGGCTTTTCAATCCGTTCTGAAATATACATCTAGATGCATTAGCATGGATCTCTTTTAAGTGTCTGCTTAGTAGTAACAGTGCTTAATATGGATATTAGCAGTCATTATGTGATCTCTACTCAATATTTTTTTCATGAGTGGATATAATCTTATTTAGGAGGCAGTAAGCATTAAGTAATGGAAGAAAATCAAGTGTGGTGGACAAGGAAGGTATTTGTTTATGAGGAACACCTGTTCTTCATTGGTAGTGGTACCTGAGTCAAGAGAGTATAGCCAAAGCCATTCTGCAGGTATTTAGCTCATTGACTTTGTGATTTGTAGTGGAAGTTTTTAGGCTCTTTCTGCCCTAGTTAGTCTGATAGTGCTCTGCCTTTGTTTCTGGAGAGTAGACCACAAACAGGTATGTATGGCCACTGCACTAGGCCCAGAGCAGGACTGCTGAGTAAGTTCTTGTGGCTTTTCTTCCTAACCAAGATAACAAGATTGGATGGACTGTAGGCTCTAGTGAGTGAGCTGAGAAAACGCCCTCTTCCTATTGTTCCTGGCCATGCTGTCTTAGTTCTTCTGAAATCCATTGTGCTAGAAAGTACCAGGAAGTATGATGATGTTAGTACCTGGACTCTGTTTGTTTGGTTTTAGTCTCTGGATGATACATAGCAGCTCATCTATGAAGAAGAAGCCATGCATTGTAATGCATCATGAAGTAGTGGTGCTTTTATAGCAGTGGCTGTGTCTGCTTGCTGGACTGTCTTGTAACACATTTCAGTAGTGGTGGTAATTCTGTTTCTGGGTTTGAGCTGGGTGGCTTTTTTAAATGTCTGGCTGATTTGAGCATAATCCCAACAATATCTCACCTTGTGCAACAAGAGAATGGCTTTAGTGCAATTTGATATTTTCTGTAAACTATTGGAATATAATAAGCAGAGATACTTCTCAAGGACTAAAACATGATTACTTCAAAAGCCACAAAGTAGTTTTGCACTACCGGTTTTTAAAGCTCAGCAAATTTTACATAGCACCTGAATTATTGATGGAGATAAATTGGAAAAGGAAGCTCTGTTGTCTTATCACTCTCAAGCAAGCGGTAGTCGCTTGACTTTGCAGAGGAAGGCAGCACCTTCTGAAGCAATGGGTGAACAGGTCCTTGGTGAGCAGCCCCACAGTAAGAATGGCTTGTGTCAGTATGCCCAGAAGATGACTGCCTGTTTTGGACAGTTAGGTAAAGAAATTAAAGATGTGCATGTGGATTTTTTTGGTCTCCATTATGTAGATTAAAGTGTTTCCTCAAGTTTGCAGTAAATAGCTGAGCATTTTGTATGACAGCTTCTGGTCTTGAGTGAGTAAATTGGGTGTGTCAAAGGCAAAAAAGCTGCATGTATGGAGTAATTTTACCGCAAGTAGAAAGCTTTTTTTCCTTTTGAGTGTGTGTGAACTTGAATGTTAGAATGATTTAATTTCTTCTCTGTCTTTTGCTGGTTTAGGTATTTCATTGCTTGGATAACTATATTTCTTGGTATAAATAGACATAGAGCTTGCTCAATTTTAATTTATGTGAAGGCCTTTTTCTTTTTTTTTTCCTCCTTACTCTAAATGTCTTTGAGACTTACTTGAGACGAGAAGATAATCCTGTTGCTTGAACAGATGCCTGAGACATTATTTGGAGATACCTACCTGTGCAGTAAATGTGTTACCCTCCGAAGCGATATGAGGGAAAAGGAAAATTTTGTTTTACCTTGTTTCCTGTGGTTTTATCTTGATTTTTCTTTGCAGGTGGGTTTGCTGAACTAGGATGGCTGAGTTAAATTTCTTGGGTTTTTTTTTGGTTGGGGTTGTTGTTGCTTTCAATACAAGAATAAACTCACACTGAAATACATTTACAGGAAATTTAATTCTGATGGCAGAAGCCGTTAAAGTAAGCATTAGTGCACTGCACACTTCTGCCTTTTGTTTAGCTGAAGGGCTGGTTTAATCCTCAGTGTTGCTCAGAAGGATGGAGGGTGATATTTCGTCTACGAGTTTAGCCTTGGGTGTCTATTTTTTTGCCATTATTTGGTACCTGCTATTGTGTTGTGCAATTTATTTGTTGATTGCAGTCAACGTTTTTGTTACTGCTGTTCTAGTAGCATTAGTACATAAGCCTCTATTCCTGGTCATATATGAAACATGTGTACTTTTATCATCTGAATAGCCAATTCATTTGGTGAATGCATAGAAGATTTTCTAGGAAATGGCCTTGAGACAGCTGAAAATATTAAGTAGGTAATGAGATAAAATATTTTAAGTAGCTATTCTGCCTAATTTGTGTCTCATATCCAGTCCTTTGTGAAAACTGCCAGTCTGGAAAGTGCCTATACCTCAAACTGTGCTCACTGAAGGCTCGAGCCCCCAACACTGAGTACTTGGATTAGGCATGGTTTAGAATTGGCAGGCATTTAAAAGTTTTTTTGCTACTTGGCAGATACTGAGGAAACTTCCTCTACACTACTTCTAGGTTGGATACCCTGGATTCCTGAGAAAGTCTTTCAAGAAACTTAGGGACAGATTTGTGCCCTTGTGTTTTCTGCCTGTTTCTTTTCTTTTCTACAAGAATATTAGAAATCAATCTTTTCTGCTTAATCGAATGCTTCACCTAAGTGTTATGAGCTTGCACTGTGTTTTTTATTCTGGCTAAGGTTAAAATCCCAATGCATGGTAACAGTGTGTTGTACAAGACTGTCTCAGGCCTTGCCCTTTACCTTGGACACCAGAGGCTGACCCTCAGAGCCAGCTGCTCCAAAAAGCACTTTGACTCATAAAGCCACTGTGATGCTTCTTGGTCTTGTTTTGCTCACTTCTATTTCTTGTCCCCTTTTATTACATAGTAACAGGATGGAGGCTCTTAAAAACATACCCTGTACTTGGAAAACACTAACAAAATATCATATTGCTTTGTGTTATAAGCAGCAGCTACTATGTGGTCTTTGAGATTGTAGTTATCAGACAAGGACAGCAATAGTCAAGGCTGGAAAGGGGCATCATCCGTCATCTCTCTCTGAGGAAGGAGGACCTTATTTTTAATTAAGCAGGATGCTTCCACAGTGCCATGTTAGAGTCACAAAATACTAGTCCAAACTGAGCTATTCCCATGGTCCCCCACCAATCTCGTGTGTCTTGGGATGGAAAGAAACTGGGTTTTGCTTCACTATTTGAAATAACAGTGGACCATTCTACAGCAGTCACAGACTGACTGCTGCTGTGGCACAGGTACTGTGGGAAAAGGGTACCCATCTTTGCTGCCTCCCAAGCTGACTCTGGAGTTGTTCCACCTGCAGACATCAGGACTGCCAAGTGCAGAAGCAGAATCACTTTGGCCTGTATCACTTCATTGTAACTCTTCTGGGCAAACTGCAAGTTAAAGGAATCAACAGAGGCTTTATGCAGCTTATATGGTGTTTGGTTATGTGGGAGACAACTGCAGTTTCTTCTGACTACTGCTGCACACAGACCATACTAGCTTAGTATTTAATTGCAGGAGTTGATGTAACGACTGTCTAGATGAATGTAGTTGAAGGTTGGAATCAGCATGGCTGCAGCAGAAAACTTGAGAATCAGTCTTAAACCAGTGCATTCAAGCTCCAATGAAGGAAAAGCTTTTCTTCTAGGATTTAGGCAGCTAAGCTGTAGCAAATGTTGCAATAGTTTAAAAAAACTGCTGTGAAGCTCACCTTTTTGCTTTCTGGGGATTAACTTCTGCAGCAGTGTTCCGTGTCAGGGCAATGTGTGCATTTGCCTCACCTACCTCAAAGGGCAAAGTCCACCTTGATGTGTTGGTGAGGCTGGATAGTTGGCACTCCTGCTGTCAAATGTCAACATCCTTCACTGACTGCCAAGCGATGAATTATACTCTTGTAGTAGGCTTAGAGATATGTGTGTTAAGAGTGCATCCAGCCATCTCCTGTGAGTCATCCCTCTGCTTTAAGTACAGAATGGTGATCTACCTTCAGCCAAAGTGGTAGAAGATTTTGGAGATTCAGACAATCTATCTTTTCCCCTAAATGGCTGTGGTGAGCAGGTCAGTAGGTTGTGAAGTCTGAGAGACTGAAAAATTGCTGCAGACTTTCATTTCCTATGGGGAATACTTAAAACACAGCATTTGCTGAGATCTCTGATCTGGTAGAAGATACTCCAAGGCAGAACTTGAATTCCTGTATTTGTTGAGCCAGGTCTTCCTCAAACATAAGTTAGTATCACCTCATTAAAATTAGTATGGTGGTGCAGGTTTATTCTGCTTTGTCCCACTATGACCGTGATTGATTACCAGCGAATAACTGTGATTTCAGGCTTGCTTTCAAGATAACATAGAAGTAATATAAGAAGTCACATAGAAGCAGTTGACCTCACAGGAGGTGTGTAATAACAGATTATCAAAGTCTGGATTTATGAGTTGATATTTTCTCTTTAAAATGGTGGATAAAGCAGTCTTCCCCTCAAAGCCAGTCCCCATCTGTAGATAGTACTTGAACTCGGGATTTTGAGGGAAGAATTAAATGATGGTTTCTCACTGTGCTCAGAAGCCTGTTGGTGGGTTGGTTTTTTTTCACTTTCTAATTTAGCAAAAGCCTTACTGTAAGTAGTGCAATTATTACAGCAGGTCATTTTGCAGCTGTAGTTGACCTCTGTATGTTAAGGGGAATTGAAAGCCTGGGCCAAACACTGTGCAGTTGTCTCTGTGAGTTTGGCTTAGTAAAGAAGCTGAAATTTTCTCTGAGCAGGTCTTGGACTGGGGTCTACCTGTAACTGTCTCTTAGAGATGATAAATGTTGTTTTAGGTTGGATGTTTCGGGTTTTTTATCTTTTGCTTTGGAACTTCCTGTGACTTTCCAGTGCCCTGTTGATGATTAACTCTGCCTTACACAGGGAGAAATAGTCATTAGATGATTAGATTAGCAAGTCACTGGAATTGGATTAATGTAAATACTTCTAAGTGAAGCAGGAAGGCTTGGCACAGTATCTGCAAAGCTTCTCCTGTCAGCCACACAGGAAAGTGGAGAGAAAGAGCACAAACAAACCAATCCTTAATAGTTAGAGGAAAGCTTAAGTGCTTTTGTTTGGAATAGACAAGTGAAAGCTGCAGAAAGGAATTCTTCAAAGAAATCTGCTTATGAAGTAGTGCTAGCCAGCCTTTGCCCATTCCTCAAACAAGGGGACGACCATGCTCCACTGTTACTATAACCTTTTTTGCCATAGCACACATACAGACCTGGCATGGAACAGGGGCATGGAACAGATTTAATGCACAGATGTGCATTTGTAGATTACAATGATGATTCTTCCGTAATAAGATTTTTGACATAGCAAGGTTTTTTTGATTTTAAACTAATCCTCTTATATAACTCAGTTATGTTCTTTCTCTTGTCCTGAATATTAATCTGATTTTCAGATACTCTTTATGGTTTTGGTTCTGACTTTTTGCATTCCCAGGGATGAGTTGCAACTGATTACAGTAGTTTCAGATGACAGTCACCTGATCAAGCGTACTGTCATAATCTCTTAAAGATAATCACTAAAAATATATCTACCTTAATCTCCTTTGCTGGGTAAGAGAAAAAGAGAAGGATTGGTAAGGGCAGTGTGCCGTGAGTAGTAGACTACATGTACTACAGGTTGCTTTCCCAAGCTTCTTCTGAATAGAAATGCCGTCTTTTCCCATCTTAAACAGCTTTAGGAAGCTGTGTGGATTAAGTAAAACTGAAGAATTGGTGCTGGAAAAGGTGAAATTCCGAAATTCAGTCAAAAGGTTGTCAGTTATTGAGGATGGGGATATTGCAGAGGTCTTGTATCTCATTCCTAAGCAGAGCTTGCTGAAGCAACTGCCCTACTTGAATCCAGATGACTACTACTTATGCGAGCAGTTATTTGATGCTCCTGAGGATCTGGGTAAGTGAGGACTGTCATCAGATCTTGATTTTTTTTTTTTTTTGTTGGTGAATAGGCTAAATTGCTTTACAGTTAGCTTATTTTTTGTGTAGCAGCAATATGCTTTATGTCAGCAAGTGTGCTTAGGTGTGGAGAAATATTTTATCACTGACAGAGAGGAGGGAAAGAAAAATAAAAAGCCAAATTAGAACCTGAATAGTCAAAAGTAGTTGATGGATATAGATGCAACTGTTTCTGTGTGCCCATCCTGGGACAGAGAGGACCTTAATCTGCAGAAGTACTACTCAAGGTAGAAAAATAACCCTTTGAAAGCATAATATCCTGTGGTAGTGGGCTCCAGAGCTTTCCTATGGGTTTTATGAAACTGTATTCCCTTATGTTTGTTTTAAACCTATTGCCAAGTAGTTTCATTTGAAGTTGCCTCAATTTTTTTGTTATAAGAGGTGATTAAAAGTCTTTCTGTGATCACCTTCTTCTTGTCACTTGTGAGTTGATTAGGTAGCCATTCCGTGACTTTGATTATCCTTTTTACCTTTTTTTTTCAAATTCTTCTCTAACCCATGTAAAATTGGGGAATGGAACCGTATTCAACATGTAGCATAATGTGGGTATATGTACAAAGTCATAACAAAGCGCTTTATTCCACCCAGTAGTTCCTAAAATTTGGGTTGTATTTTTAGTCAATATTGAACACTGGTTTATTCCCTCCTAGAGCTATCTCTGGTGAGAGAATGTTTATCTGATCACCTTAACTGTTTTATTACAATCAGTTAAAAAATTTAAAAAAAATTAAAAAAAAAAAAAGCAAACCA
The DNA here is from genome assembly GCA_033439905.1 of Ceryle rudis. NCBI lineage: Eukaryota > Metazoa > Chordata > Aves > Coraciiformes > Cerylidae > Ceryle > Ceryle rudis. Next base: position 62,409 of record JAAGNO010027489.1, read on the forward strand.
GTTATATGGTTACTCCATTCTATGAATTTGGCTATAAATGTTAATCTGAAGCTTTCAGATAAATTTTGAAGTTATTCCTTTCTAGGACTTGCTTATGGACCTCAGTTTTGACAACCCAAACTGCTTGTGTTGAAATTTTGCCTGTATTTACCTGATCAAGAGAACTGCCCAGCTCCTCAAAATGTTAATACTGAGTGATTGTATATGGTAGGCCTAAGTATTATTCAAAGGTCTGCTTTCAATTTTGTCATTTCATCAGCGCCAGCGCATTTTCTTCTGTGCAAATACTTTTTTGCTAGTCAGCTCTGTACCAAATTAATTTCACACTGTAGGAGTAATACTGGCCAAAACCCATATGCTGTTTTGCATAGTTACTGCTTCTGACTAATCAATTATTTTAAAACTAAAATTTTAATTAAGGTGTTGCTAAAACATGAGGCAAATACATAATACGACTGTGAACCAGAAAAAGCATCTGTCATTCTGCATTGCCAGCTCCTCCAGTGTTTCACACTGGTATTCTGGTTGCAAGGTGTTTGGTATCTTGGCTGTACTTAAACTGCAACAACTGGAATCAGAATCTTACCTGCAAAAACAGTGGAATGCTTATTGAAACTGTAAAAGCTGTATGTGACTTTAAGATGCAAAATGCATGAGTCTGTCTCTTGGGCCATGTGCCTGCTTGAGGATTATGGTGCCTCAATTACTACAAGATTTAGCAGCTTATATACCCTGCTGAAAGACAGTTTGCTGTCTGTATTTGGCTATACAAATGGTGATTAGAAATGACACTGTTCGAGGAAGTTGGAGACTCACTGAATGTTTTTCTTGCCACTCATAAGTGGCCTCATAACCATCAGGAAAGGTCCATATTTTAGGTTTTTAGAAGGTCATGAATTATCAACAGGTGCAGACCTATTTAATATTCAGGAGGTGGGTCTGAGTCCCACCAATTTAACCCATGACTTGCTTTTATGTAGCACTTGGATCATGCAATTCCATCCACTCATTCTGCATTTCTCTTGAGTTCATTTGGTCAAAGACTGATGAGGCACCTTCCCTCCTGTTTCTGTGGGAGGTGGTAAGGGACTCCTTCCCATGAGAGGGATCACTGCACACATGGTTTGCTGCACCAGAATCTGTCTTAGCCTAGAAGACCTGGTTCAGCTCTTGGCTTTGATTCTCTGGAGGCCAGACTCGAATACAAAGGATTCTGTGGGAAAAATGTTTGATATTCAGGACTAGCAAAGGTTGGAATCTGTCTGCAGAAGAGTAGTGGAATTTTCAAGAGAAAATTTGCTTGGAACGGTGTGATGTTTCCTCTTGTATGAGCCACTGTCATACGTTGCTTGTACAGATGACACCTTATGAACCCTGGGGAGGTCCCAGATGGCTGGAGGCTGGCCAATGTGATGCCCATCCACAAAAAGGGCCGGAAGGATGATCCAGAGAACTATAGGCCTATCAGCC